>OY776125.1:69198882-69411382 GCA_963675135.1 Galeopsis tetrahit | reverse complement strand
TATTTTACATAATTGTTTCCTCTTCATATTACAGTTTCAAGAATTCCTTGTTCCCTACATTTATAGGACTAAGGGATTATTGAGTGTTACTGGAAATTGTTCAAACTTGATTTTGTTCTCAAATTTTGAGTGGTAAAAGGCTAGAGTGGTGAGATTATTTGAGGGGAGGTAAAAGCCAAAAGAGTGATACAAGAGTGAATTGTGAGGATTTTTTTTTTTTTTTTTTTTGAGTGAAACACGAGTGATTTGTGAGAAAGTATATACTATGGCAGGAACACCCAATGAACAACAAGAAGCTTTCACCCTACAAGCCATGCAATAACAATTTGCAAGGTTTGGAACAGTTCTTGATGGTCTAGTAGATCGGATAGAGAGATTGGAACAGCCTACACAAAGGGAGCCTAGAAATGCCAATGCAAATCAAAGAAGGCAATTTGAGGAGTTGGAATCGGAGGAAGAGGTGGATGATGATATGGGGGCTGTTCATCAAGCACATGGGAGAGGGGGTAGAAGAAGGCGAAACGACGAAGTGAATCGAGGTATGGGGAACATAAAGTTTCACATCCCAGCTTTCCATGGGCGGAGCGATCCGGAAGCGTATTTGGAGTGGAAAAAGAAGGTAGAACTCATTTTTGATTGCCATAATCACTCGGAGGATAAAAAGGTAAAACTTGCAGCGATTGAGTTCACCGACTATGCTATAGTTTGGTGGGATCAGTTTGTTACCAATCGGAGACGGAATGGAGAAAGGCCAATTGTCACTTGGACTGAAATGAAAGCGGTTATGCGTAAGAGATTCGTACCCTCTCATTATTTTCGTGAATTGTATCAAAAACTTCAATCTATGAATCAGGGTACAAAATCTGTGAATGAATACTATAAGGAGATGGAGGTTGCCATGATTAGGGCAAACGTTGAAGAAGATCGGGAGGCGACCATGGCTCGTTTCTTGAATGGGTTGAATAGAGAGATTGCTAACATTGTGGAGCTTCAACACTACGTGGAGCTTGAAGACATGGTACATACAGCCATGAAAGTGGAAAGGCAATTGAAGAAGAAGGGTTACGTGCAAAGGAGTTACACACCAAATTCTCAATCTTCAAGTAAGATGAAAGAAGAGGTCCCCAAAGAGACCTTTGGAGGTTCTCCAAGACCACAAAGTGAGACGTCAAAGGCCAAATCTAGTGAGACTGATAAAGGAAAAGGTATTGTCACTACACCTTCTCGTAGTCGTGATGTAAAATGTTTTCGTTGTCATGGCTATGGGCATATTGCATCTCAATGTCCAAACAAGAAAGTGATGATCCTAAAAGATAATGGTGAAATTGAGTCGGAGGGTGAGAGTGAAGATGAGAGTGAAGAGCAAGTTGAGAAAGTCTCCGCTGAATCGAGAGAACTCTTGGTGGTAAGAAGATCTCTAAACATGCAAGCAAAGGTGGGAGAAGTGGAACAACAAAGAGAAAATATCTTTCATACCAGGTGTTTGGTTCGAGAAAAGGTATGCATGTTAATTATTGATAGTGGGAGTTGTACTAATGTTGCTAGTATGGAAATGGTGGAAAAATTGAGTTTAATTACGTCGAAGCATCCTAATCCATATAAGCTTCAATGGCTTAATGAATGTGGAGAAATTCGAGTAAATAAACAAGTTTTGGTGTCATTCTCTATTGGCAATTACAATGATGAAGTTTTATGTGATGTGGTACCAATGCATGCAAGTCATATCCTTTTGGGAAGACCATGGCAGTTTGATAGGCGAGTGATGTATGATGGGTATCATAATCAATTCACATTGAAGCATCAAATTTAGAAAATCATGCTTGTATCTTTAACTCCACAACAGGTTCTTGAGGATCAAATCAAAATGTCTCGATCAAGGAGAGCACGTGAGATTGAAGAAAAAAAAGATGACAAAAAAAAGAGTGGAGAAAAAAATAAGAGGGCTGATTTGAGTGTTTTCGAGGGAGAAAAAAAAGTGGATGGAAGTGAGGACAAAAAAAGAGAGAATTTATTTGCAAGAGAGAGTGAACTAAAGAGAGCTTTTGTTGAAAAAATGAGTGTATTGGTGTTGGTACATAAGGAAACTTTTTTAAGCACTAACGAATTAACATCTTCTTTGCCTAGTTCTTTTGTGTCTCTTTTGCAGGATTATGAAGATGTCTTTCCGGAGGAGGAACCGAATGGTTTACCACCATTAAGGGGCATCGAACATCAGATTGATTTCGTTCCAGGTGCAACACTTCCAAATCGACCCGCTTATAGAGCTAACCCGGAGGAAACAAAAGAAATCCAAAGGCAAGTGGAGGAGTTGATGACTAACGGAAAGGTTCAAGAAAGCTTGAGTCTGTGTGCTGTACCGGTGATTCTAGTACCAAAGAAGGATGGAACGTGGAGGATGTGCACAGATTGTCGCGCCGTCAACAAAATCACGGTAAAGTATCGCTATCATATCCCTAGGTTAGATGATATGCTTGATGAATTGCATGGGGCTGTGTTATTTTCTAAAATTGACTTGAAAAGTGGTTATCATCAAATAAGGATCAAAGAAGGAGATGAATGGAAAACTGCTTTCAAAACAAAATATGGTTTATATGAGTGGTTGGTAATGCCGTTTGGCTTAACTAAGGCACCAAGTACTTTCATGCGATTAATGAACCATGTTTTGCGTGATTTTATTGGAAAATTCGTGGTTGTGTACTTTGATGATATCCTTATCTATAGCAAAAGTATGGAAGAACATCTTAGTCATGTGCGTAAAGTGTTAGAAGCCTTAAGAAAAGAATCTTTGTATGCTAATATTAAGAAGTGTTCATTTTGCATGGATAAAGTTGTTTTTCTTGGTTTTGTGATAAGTGCTAATGGGATTGAAATGGAAAGGGATAAAGTCAAGGCTATTCTAGATTGGCCAGTTCCTACTAATATTGCTCAAGTAAGAAGTTTTCATGGTCTTCCTAGTTTCTATCGACGATTTGTTAGAGATTTTAGCACCATTGCCGCACCACTAAATGAAATTGTAAAAAAAGAAGTTGGTTTTCATTGGGGAGAAAAGCAAGAGCATGCATTTAATCTTTTGAAAGAAAAACTCACTACTGCTCCAATTCTTGCATTACCTGACTTTAATAAAAGCTTTGAACTTGAATGTGATGCATCTGGAGTAGGTATAGTTGCTATTTTAATGCAGGATGGAAAGCCGATTGCTTACTCAAGTGAGAAGTTGAAGGGAGCTCAATTGAACTATCCAACTTACGACAAGGAGTTGTATGCTTTGGTGAGGGCATTAGAAACATGGCAACATTACTTGTGGTCTCGAGAATTCGTTATCCATACGGATCATGAATCTCTCAAATACCTTAAGGGACAAGGTAAGCTTAGTAAGAGGCATGCTAAGTGGGTAGAATTCATTGAATCTTTTCCATATGTAATTAAGTACAAAAAAGGGAAAGAGAACATTGTGGCTGATGCATTATCTAGAAGGTATACTTTGATCACTACTTTGAGCTCTAAGCTTCTTGGTTTTGAATCTATCAAGGAAATTTATGTTGATGATTCTGATTTTGCATCCATTTATTTAGCTTGTGAGCATGCTGCATTTGAGAAATTCTATAGGCATGAGGGATATTTGTTTCGTGAAAGTAAATTATGCATTCCTAAATGTTCTATGCGTGAGTTGCTTGTTAGGGAAGCACATGGGGGAGGTCTAATGGGGCATTTTGGAGTCCATAAAACTTTGGGTATCTTGTGTGATCATTTCTATTGGCAAAAAATGTGTGTTGATGTTGAAAGAATTTGTGAACGATGCATAACTTGCAAGCAGGCTAAGTCAAGAGCTCATCCGCATGGATTGTACACGCCATTACCTATACCGAATGAACCTTGGGTAGACATATCCATGGACTTTGTTTTGGGTTTGCCAAAATCAAGGAAAGGTAAAGATTCTGTGTTTGTGGTGGTTGATAGATTTTCAAAAATGGCACATTTCATTCCATGTAATAAGACTAATGATGCAACTCATATTGCTGATTTATTCTTTAAGGAAATTGTTCGTTTGCATGGAGTTCCAAAAACCATTGTGAGTGATAGAGATGTAAAATTTTTGAGTCACTTTTGGCGTGTTTTGTGGAATAAATTGGGTACAAAACTTCTGTTTTCTACTACTTGTCATCCTCAAACGGATGGACAAACTGAAGTCGTTAATAGAACTTTGTCTCAATTACTTAGAGTTTTGATTCAAAAAAACTTAAAAAATTGGGAAGATTGTTTGTCGTTTGCTGAATTTGCTTATAATAGAAGTGTTCATTCTGCTACTAATCATTCTCCTTTTGAGGTTGTTTATGGATTTAATCTAATAACTCCACTTGATCTAGTACCAATTCCCATTGAAGAACGTGCGAGTTTAGATGGAAAAGCAAAAGTCGAGATGATTAAAAAGTTGCATGAAAGAGTGAAACTCAATATTGAGAAAAGAACTGAGCAATATGTCAAGCAAGCTAACAAAGGTCGTAAACGAGTCATCTTTGAGCCCGGTGATTGGGTATGGTTACACTTGAAGAAGGAGAGATTTCCAAGCAAGAGAAAGTCAAAATTACAGCCAAGAGGGGATGGTCCATTTCAAGTGATTGCACGAGTCAATGACAATGCATACAAACTTGACCTTCCAGGTGAGTATAATGTAAGTGCAACTTTCAATGTTACTGATCTTTCTCCCTATTCTGATGATGTAGATTCAAGGACGAATCCTTTTGAAGAAGAAGGGAATGATGAGGATCCACCAGTGCAAAGTCATGAAAACAAAAAGAATCCTTTGATCATACATGATGGGCCGATTACAAGGGCAAGAGCTAAGAAGATAAATGAGGCTTTGATGAGCTTAGTTGCTGAAATGAGAGAAAATGTGCAAGACAAGCCCGAAGAAGGCCTAGTAGTGAACGTTATTGGACTGGACTACGAATAAAGAGATGTCATGAAGCTAATTTGAGCTAAAAGACATAATTCTAAGTGCACAGGCCTTCAAAAACATGGCACACATGAAGCCCATTAGAATTATTGTTTTATTTTTATTATTATTAGTTATTTAGATTATTTACATTTTCTAGGAAATTCAAAGAGTTAGGAGTTACATTTTTAGCTTTGAATTGAATCTTTAGTGGCCTTTTAAGACCATAGGTGTAGGTTATGAATGTATTTACTCTTAGGAGTTACTTTCTAGCCTATAAATAGGCCTCGCATTCCTTTGGGAAGGGACACCAAGTTTAATACGAAATTACAAGCTTTTGTTTGCTTATTCTCTTTGTGAGGTTAATTTATTTGAGAACTTATCCAGAATCTTGAGCAAGATCTTGTGGCGTTCAATCATACCAAGGTTCTTGGCTCTTCTATAGCCAACGGGTCAAGGTTTTTATGCTCTAAGTAAGATCAATTCAAATCTCGATTTTGGAAGATCCGCTGCTTAATTTATACGTTGGGTTCTTAGATCATTATATCTAATGGGTCCTTCGTCTCTATCCACATCAAGATAATTACGATATATTATTGGAAGGGCAAATATGTGTTACTGTAAATACAAATAACACACAAATTAATTTTTCACATGAAATATTAGTACAATTAATTTAAGGTTGTGAGTCATATCAAATCAAACAAATCTTTAAAAAATTCACACAAAAGACAAACATGAAAACTTGTTTCTAATTTGTGTTACTATAAATACAATGATATGGTACTGCATGAATAAAATATCATTACTACGTGAATGAAATACTCAGTTCGTAAAAAAAAAAAAAAAAAATTAGATCCACTCATCCTGAATAATTCATCTCTAAAATTACAAATACATAACAATCAACAATTTATTGAAACAAACTTCACATATGGTTTGAAACAAACTTCACATATGGTATATTAATTTCTTCGCCTTCCATTCAAAACTAGCAAATCAGATTTAATAAAAATATTATAAGGACTGTCATGCGCGAAATCTGATTTTCTAATAATTTCTCGTTCTTCTTGTTTTTTTTGCACGACATGAAGGATGCAAATTGTGTAGGATGGGTAAAATTTCACGAATGTGAAATATTGTATATACATTTATCTTTTTTAAAAGCTGGACTAGAGGACTCCAAAAAAAAAAGCTGGACTAGAAAATCTAGAATTATGATCCGCAAAAATTCACTTTCCTTATTTTGCTATATATTGCACAAACAATATTTTACAACAGTGTGCCTCCAAGTGGAAACGTTTATTTCACCAATTTGGTTGACAGTGAACAAATAAAAACAAAAATTTATGTGTAACGATCTCATATAAAATCTTAATATTTTAATGTCTTAAGACATTCTCACAAATATATTGATGGATAAAAAGGCACGTCTCTTATTTGTTGATACAAAAAGCATCCACCGTGGATGAAATAAGAAAACAATCATCTTTGTTTGGCAGGATAAATCCCTCCATCAAATTATTAAAAAGACCCCCCCCCCCCCCCACCCCCCCACCCCCAAAAAAAAAAAAAAAACAGTTAAATAAAAAAAAGGAAAAACAGTGAAGCCAGGTGATAGAAAATGAGAATGCAGGTTAGTTTCAAGCATACATGTCATCAACATTGCACTCCCCTAAGAAAACCTTGATGCTTCTCGGGGAACCACAACTACCTTCTGCAATTAGAGCTCTATCATTTGCAGCCATGTGTGCTATTATCTTATATATCATTTCAATCTGCAACCATAAAGTGTAATAAAACTAGTCATTGATTGCTTTCTACGATAAAACCAAATAAAGTTTCAACGCTACTTACATCATCCGGGGCATGGCAACGTTCTGCTACTTCTTCTAGTGTCAATGGTTCCACGGGCTCTTTACAACTGCAAACCATTAAAAAAAAAAAAAGTATAAATATTAATGGAAACAAAAGTTGATTTGGACTAAAAATACTAGTTTTGTGGGATTGCAATGAGGTTATTGTTAAGTGGTCATGAAGGACCAAAACGAGGGATTCCTGACAACGCTGTGTTGCAATTATATCCAACAGTTTCCTCCTATATGTTCTCTTAGCCAGTATTTTTAAAGAATACCTTGCTTCGTTTAGTACTGCTAGGACACGTTTTTGAAGAGCCAACACTTCTCCTGCTGCTTTTTTGCCAGCTTCGACCCCTGCAGTTGTCACAACCGATAGAACCAGAATAAGAATCCCAAAAATAACAGAGCACAGAGTCATCCATGACGGAAGATAATGCAAAATTTTTGGGTTAAATGTTTTTTTATCCCTTGAGTCAATTTTTATAATAGTCAGCTAACTCTTTCGATTTTGAAATTTGTTAATTTAGTTTACCAAATTCAACTTTTCCGTCCATGAAGGTCGTTATAAGGGCAAAAAGTTGAATTTCGTTAACCTGGTTTAGTAGGTAAAGTGACGAAAAAAAGTTGAATTTGGTTAACTTCAGGGACTAAAGTTGAAAAAAAATTAGACTAGAATCAAAATTGGTGAAAGTTAAAAGGACAAAAAAAAACTTTAGCCAAGTGCCAAAGACAAGATTTAGCAGCATTATATATACGTGTTCATTCTTTCTGCAAGAGAACGCAAGTGAGATGTTATACCGGGTTGGTGGTAGGCATTGATATTGACCAATGAGGCATAAATCCCAACTGCTCTCTCATAAAGTGCTACCAAAGCCCCAACAGATCTGGGTGTCACCTCTTGAACAGTGACTGTAATAGACTCCCGGTCGTTCGCATATAAAGCAGCTCTTGTACCCTGTAGTAAATCAAGATTTATTTAATCATTGAGCAAATATAGGTAGGGAACAGAAATATGGTTGCATTTCAAATTACGTAAGATAATGAAAAGTATAAGCCTAACTGGGCTCTTATAAACTGAAATCAGAAATCTAACAGCACAATAATTAATCGAGCCACAATACTTTACAGTGAAAAACATGTTACAAATATCTCATTTTTAAGAAAGAAGCATAGAGGCACACCAGAACAAATATCTGACAAACTATTATATTCAAATAGCTACTGATTGGATTTAGCATACAATCAATAAAGTTTTACCCAAAATATTTGGCCTGAAAGTTCAACTAAGCTTTTTGGATAGCAAATACATCATAGATTCAAATACTCTAACCTGTAAGAACCCAAAGAGGTAGTCTCCAGAGGTCACACCCGGCTCAAGCTCCCAATCATGACCAGGAGGTCTATCTCGTAGGACTTCAATGAATGTCACAAAAAAGTTGTGTACCCCATCTCTAAGCTGTTGAATGTAGCTGTGAAAGTGTGTGTGAGAGAGAGAGAGAGAGATTTTCAGTTATTTGCACAAGAAACATGACAATTTGCATCCAAAATTCATAAAAGGTGAATTAAACATACGCATGTTGATCAGTGCTTCCTTTGTTCCCGTAAACAGTTAATCCTTGGTTTACCTTCAGGAAACAAAGATTGCCAAGAATGAGAGACATTGAGACTAATCAGATCAAAGAGGCTGTAATATCTGACAAATTATATCTCGATAATAAATAGTTCTCAAATCTAGATAAATTCATTTAAACACATGAAAAATTAAAATATATTGCACAGTACACTGCCACTTTGATCCAGTTTCTTCTTATATTCATGGATTTTAAGTTCTGACATCAATGAAAATGTAGAGATTTTAGAATACCCGGTTACCATCCAGATCAAACTCTTTTCCAAGAGATTCCATGACTAGCTGCTGCAAATACCGACTAAACAATAATAGGCTGTCCTTGTAAGGAAGGACAACCATATCCTGCAGTAGCCATAAAACAGACATATGTTTTTGTCAATAATGGTCAAATGAATGAAGGAATTATATTATATTAAAATTTCTCTAATCTGAATAACTCGAACCTTGGATCCTACTCCATCTGTCGCCCAATACCAACATAAAGCTAGCAGAGCGGCTGGATTATTCCTGACCTGAATATTATACGATTAAAAGAGTACTTTTGGGGAGTCCACTATTTTTCCATAAATTCTAGATCAAATGTTTGCACATTAAAATATAATAGACACAGAAGACTAAAATATATGACAGCAACATGTAACATCCTAGTCAAAGGCCAAAATGTTGTATAAGAAAGGCAGTGCTAAAATGAAGAAAATGAGAGATTTCTTGTGGGAGGGGGCGGAAGGTGATAGTGGGAACCATCTTGTGGCTTGGGAGACAGTTTCTCGCCCCAAGGAATCGGGGAGTTTGGAGATAGGTGGCTTGCTCAAGAGGAATAAAACTCTTGGGCAAGTGGTGGTGGCGATTTTATATTGAGAAGGAAGCTTTATGGTGTAAGGTAATCAAAAGTAAGTATTGGCTGTATTGCATGAAGGAGAATAATAGAGATGAAGGCTTAGCAGTTCGTACGAATGTTCGGAGTCCGTGAAATTCACCTCCCGAGTATACCCAGATTTTAGATGGTCGGTCGATTTCAAGGTTTGAAGTGGCAACCTGGTTTGCTTTTGGGAAGATAAGTGGTTGGGTAACTCTCCCTTTGCTGTGTTGTTTCCTTCGCTTTATCGTCTTTCTTCTGTTCACCATTAGCCCATTGTTTTCTTTTTGTCTAACTATGATCAGTTTCCTCCCTCTCTCTTGTGGAACTTTCACTTTTATAGAAATATAAGAGATTGGGAAATTTTTGAGTTAGGTGAGCTTTTGGGGGTTCTCGAGTCTGCCCAGATTTGGGGCTTGGGTTGGGGGACGATCATAGAGTTTGGGGTGGTGATTCTTCTAAGGTCTTTTTTCTTAAGACTTTCTTCAATACTTTATGGTCAGGCTCCAATTTCTGTCCAGCCCCTTCGTTTAAATCTATTTGGAAATCTCTGGTCCCTCGGAACTATCAGGTCTTCCTTCGGTTGATTGTTTTGGGAGAGTTGAATACTTGTGATGTAGTGCAAAAACGTTTTCCCAGTATTTCTCTGTCTCCAAGCTAGTGTGTTTTGTGCAGGGATTCCTCAGAGTGGTAGGTGAGATGAGAGTCCAGTGGGTCAGCTCAAGAACTATGTCGGATCTGGTTCAAGCCAATTTGGGGGCTTCCATTAATAAGTGAGGCAGAATCATGTGGAGGGTAGAAGTTTCGGGGTCACTTCTCATTTGGCTTGATAGAAATAGAAGAATTTTTTAGGATAAAAGTGATTCTCTTGAGGATATTTGGGATAGAATTAGTTACACTGTAGCGCCTTGGTCTTTGAGTCATATCAGTTTTAAGGGTGTTTTGTTGATGGATTGCGTTAGGAATTGGATCATGGTTCTATAGGCCTGTTCTGCTGTTTGTTTTCTACTTTTCTGGGGATTTCTCATCCCCTGTGTTGCAATAAACTTTTCTTTATTCTCAAAAAAAAAAAAAGCAGAACAAATAATCTTACTTGTTTGGTCTTATTGGCCTCATCCATCAACGCCGCACCAACAAGCATTTCATTAATATCAATTCCCTGGAAAAAAAAATCGTGCAAATTGAGGAGGTTCCGTACTTCACGTGAAAAAGCAGAAAAAGAAATACATAAAAATTAACTAGTTATATAATCAACCTGCAATGCAGCAGCAAGTAAACCAACAGCAGACATTTCAGATGTTCTACCACCCACCCAATCAAACATGGGAAATCTAGTTATCCAGCCCTCAATCCGGGCTGTGTTATCAAGCAATGAATTCTCCTGTGTAATTGCAACACCCTGTACACATAACTATTGTCAATGTTACCATAGTTGCAATGCAACATATACCAAGCAACTTGTGCTAACATGAATATAGTCGAACATTGCTATCAAATATGCCCAATAATATGTAAGCCGACAAGGGAAAAAGTTCTGCTGCATCCCGATTGGCCATGGAGTGGGGTGTAAGTGAGTCAAGCTGGCTCACGAGCTACTCATGCTTAACTCGGAAAAATCTTGAAATCGACTTGAATTTAATCGAGTAAAGCTCAAGCTCAGTAATACTAGGCTCGTCTCGAGTTCACCTAATTTACCAGTTTACCCCTAATATGCTAATTATTTGCAAATATACTCTAATTATAAATATAATAAAACATCTGATTAACATTATGTAAGTTATCGAGTCGAGCTCGAGTCCAAAAGAATTGAGCTCGATCGCGTTTGAGTCGATTTTCGAGCTTCGAGTTTTTAAATTGAGTGGAGTTCGAGCTTGATACTACTCAACTCATTTACACCCCTAGCCATGGAGCAATTCAGAACTAGAACCGAGCACAAAGAGCATTTCATTGAGAAAGAAGAACCTAAGACCAGGACCTGTTTAGCAAAATCAAGACCAGCTTCACGGAAGGCCTTCTGAACTTCTAATAAGCCATTTCTTGTTTCTGGTGTACCTCCACTCTAAGAGACCAAAGGGAGGTGTCAGAGTTACAGCATATGCTAGAAGAATTAACCACACAAATTTATTAACTAGAAGATGGCTCCTCCCTGGTACCTTTGAAACCACTATTACTAGGGTCGATTCCAGCTCACTGCCAAGCTGTGCTATCTGATGATCTATCCCGGCTGGATCTGTATTGTCGATGAATCTAATCTAAAAAAATAATAACATAACAAAATTAGGACACCACCTCATATAGCACTAATTCCACAAATTGCATAAGGGGAAGAGAGCCTGAAGTTCTTGAAGATACTGAAAACTGGCCCCAAAGAATATCTCAATTATACATGCTTGATATTGTAAATAAAAACAAGCCCCAAATGCTATCTCAATAGAACGTAATTAAAAAACTATGAACAAGGAAACAATCAACAAAATTGAAACTTGAGACTATTCAAAATTTAATAAGTGCCAAAGTTAGAGAATTCCCACAATATATGCTTATTCAGTGAAAGATGCACAATGTACCACTTGTTTTGACATGAACTATGACTATTTTCAATATTTTACTGCAATATCTAAAAGAATGCACCAATTTTCCCATCAGTTGCATAAGTTGTGATATGTTTGAAATGAATGAGGGGATTACTTAATTCGATGAAATACAAAAAGTTTCATAAAAATATTTTTATTCTATTCCAAATATTGTAATAATTGATTCCCATATATGAATTCACAGGACGAATATTACTTTTAACTCATTCATAAAAAAAATATTAATGATCCTCTCGCCTTTTTATTTGTGTCATTTGCATGTTTCAAGTAAGGCCCTTCAAGCATGCAACCACAGGATAACGTATATTATGTATTACGATGACATTGACAGGAGGGCATCCGATTTATGAATACAGATACCGAACACGCTAGTAGACACATGTAATAATACAATAAACATGTTCCCAGATACCTTAAGAGGGGGATTATCAGGAGCCAGTGCCTCTGCAACAAATTGTGGCCCAAGAGCTGAACCACCAATTCCAATAGAAAGGATTTGTGTAAAACGATCTCTTTGAGGAGGCCTAATCTGCAATACAAATGGTTTCAATCTCAGAGACAACAAGTGTCTTAAGAACAACAACAATAAGTATCTTAAGAACAACAATCACACATCTTACTGTTTATGAGAATATCAAAATCTCCTAGATTTCAAAATTTTCCGTCAACTGCTATGAATGTTTAAAAGATTAAACTACTTGAACTCAGGTACAGAAAGATAGTGCTAATTTGGGTATAGATTAATGGGAAAGCTTGATTTAAGCATTAATTGTTGAATGTTGTTGTCCATAGAGTAGTAATAAAAACTGACCTTACCACTGATGACTTGGTGAGCGAAATCGGAAATTCGTTCCAATGTAGTCTCAATCTGGTGTGTCAAGATAGGTTTGGGAGCAAGTTTGGGATTTCTCAACCAATAATGTCCGACCATTCTGCCCTCATCAGGGTTAGCAATTGCCCCCTTCTCCAGCTCCTCCATATCCTTGAAGGCCTTGTGCAATCGGGGCTCCATTTCACGGAAAAAGTCATCGGTGAACCCGACCCGACTGACGTCCAAGTAGAGGCCCAGCTCTTTGTGCTGGTACAGCCAATCCACGTACCTTTTCCAGAGCTCACGGGAGTTTTTCTCCAGAGACTTGGGGGCCAAGACGACGTCGTTGAGGGTGGTGGGTGGTACCTCACGCGCCACCCGGGTGAGACGGAGGTGGGTGGTTCCGATGGTGCGAGAGGGGAAGTGAGAGGTGGAGGTGAGCTTGAAAGAGAGGCCGCCTGCTGTGATTGAGGAAGCCATGGATGGGATGAGTGAACCTGTTTATTTGTGATGGTGAAGAAGATGGGATGGGAACATTACAGAGTGAGATTCGCCGTCGAAAGAGAGAGAAAAATGAACGAGGGAGATGAAAGTGAGTGTAGTTTCGGTTTGACCTTCGATATTTTCGATGTATGATTCCACGGTTCCACCTACCAAATTCGCCACCTCACCCAGCCTCAGCTGACTCACCCTAAAGTAACTCCCCAGGTTGTCCACTACATTAATAATGGAGTATAAAATATTCAATTTCATTACTCCTTTTTGTCACTTTTGGTGGTGGTTCAATTTTATACTATTTATTTTGTTTTGAAAATAAAAAGTTTGCATTCTGTGTTATACGGAGTAGAGTTTAGGGTTAGAGTCTTAAAGTAATTTTGTAAATTTTATATATAAAGTAAATAGGGTAGTTGGATTGAATGTATTGTAGACCCCAAAAGTAACGATATGAAGGGTAGATATATGTATATTGTGAGAGTGAGTGTGCAAGCTTTTTAGGGACGGAGGGAGTATTAGAGAAAACATATTGCACTTTCTTTCTAAAAAACCAGCAACTTGCAACCTCTACGCGGGCAACAACTCCCACACCATCAGTAGCATCCCTCTTGCCCTCATGTAGATCGGTTGCAGTTTAACGTTTTCGGCGTTGTTGCTGTTGCCGCCATTGCAGCCGTTGGCATCACCGCCTCCCACCATTCTCCAATCATCTCTAGGCACTGATCTACTAGAATAAAACAATATATCTAAAGATCCACTTAGATCTGCCAAGAAGAAACCATCGTTCAGCCTCCATAGCCGCCATTGGTCGCCATCTGTCGTCTTTCCGGTCGTTTCTTCTCTGATCTTTTTTTGATTTTGTGTAGTATTTTTTCGTTTGCAGTTGAGATCAATGGGTAGGTTATCCCTAATGGAGCTAAAGTGATCGTTTGGGAGAATTGTTCGTTCTCGTTTTACTTTCTTTTTTTTAAAAAAAAAATTAACTTTTAGTTCTTTGTTGTGGCAGATTTCTGGTTTATCTACCTTCTATGCGGCTTGTTTCCTGCTATAGGATCATTTTCCCTTGTTAGATTGTTTTTTTTACGGACTTGATAGTCTTTAGGATTTGATACTTGGTGGAACTTTGTTTTTTTCTTTTCTTTTCTTAGAATGAGAACACCTTAGTGTGGGGTTGTCTCGGTTTGAGAATGGAGACACGTGTGTCATTGTGGGCAAAGGGTACACTCGTTTTTCCTCTTCTTACGATTGGAAGGGACAATGATATTGTGGTGATCTGTATTGGTTTGAAGATCTAGAGCTGAGCTTGAAGTTTTATTGTAATCTTGTATTGATCTTGTAAACCCTCAAAAAATAAATAAATAAATTATTCTCACTATTTTATTTACACTTTTCAATCATCACTTATTTATTCAATTTGTCATATATATTTATACACAAGAGAATTTTTATAAAAAAGGTCATTCATAGCCTCACCTTTTTAATAAAAGACCTAAAATATAATCTTTTTAAAAAAGGCCAAAAACCCATGTTAATAACCTTTTATGCCCTTATATTTAATTATGGTAATTAATTTATTAATTTATTAAATAAAGAACAAGTCTTCATATTCCTACTTTATCGCCATATAATCAACCACATTCCACCCAATAAATTTCCTTCCGTTTAATTAGATAGCTGTGGAATTCTCAAATCATAATATGACTTTCCTTATTCATATGCAATCTGCAAGATTGATTTTAATTTTGAATTAAACCAATCTTACTTTCCAAATAAGAACCCTAATCTAGAATTCATCGTCATTCGAATAATACAGAATCAATGTTAAGTTTGATCAATTTGAGAAGACTAATGTTAATGGTGAATAGGATAATTCAATGGAATATAAGGAACAATGTGATTTTTAGGGTGAAGAGTTTATTGCGGAGAAGGTGGTTGATAGCCAAAGCATCCATCGGCGGTGCGTCTCCCAAGGATTCGATCTGGAATTTTCTTAAAGAAGGAGGCGATGAAGCTTCGTCGGAGAGATAGAAGCTTCTCCCAAGGTCGCCCACTTCTGTAAAAAGACGAACAGGAGCCCTTAGCCGTCGCCGCCGATCTGCAGCACTCCGGTGAAGAAGCCCTTAGTCGTCGCCGCCGATCTGCAGCACTCCGGTGAAGAAGCCATGGCCGCCGCCGCCCCAAATCTGAAATATGCTATTTTTTAGATCTGTTACATTTCTCATATTTTTAGATCGCCGCCACGCCACGACGACTTCCCCGGCCATGGCGGCGACCACAAAGCTTCATCTTCGCCACAAAGAAATAGGTGGATTTAAAGGTGGATTTGAAGAAATCAGAATCAGATATGGTGCCTCAAGATCAATCTCACTTTGTGCACGCATTGTCAATTGGCCTTGTATAATTATGTATTACGCCCTTTACTCGTGTTTTTTCTCTTCTTTACTCGAGAAGACTGGTGTTAATGGTGAAGCGGATGATTCAAGATAAGATCTAATTTGCATTAAATTCATTTTTCTGCATAATGATATTTGTATATGCACATAATTTACCGCACACTTCTGCATTATTTATTTCTTGATGCAACTTTAATTCTGCATTATTTATATGCTCATGCAACTTTAGTATTTTTTTTCTGCATTAAATTCACAGATTTTTCTACAGATCTTTCTGCATAATCAAGTCAGAGATTTATCTGAAAAACATATCTAATTTGATTTGACGATTTTTCTGCAGATCTTCAAGTCTGAAAATTAAATTTAATATCAGAGCTTTGGGAAAAATGCAATTGAATATCAGAAATTTGGGGAAGACTTGAATATCAAAGATTTGAGAAAGATTTGAATATCAAATATTTGGGAAATACTTGAATATCAGAGCTTTGAGAAATTCCTAAAATTGAGGCGGTGATTTGGGGAAGACTTGAATATCAAAGATTTGAGGAAGATTTGAATATCAAATATTTGGGAAATACTTGAATATCAGAGCTTTGGGAAAATTCCTAAAATTGAGGCGGTGATTTGGGGAAGATTTGAATATCAGAGATTTGGAAAAGTCCTAAAATTGGGGATCACTTAGTAATTAATGGCGATTTGTATTCAAAATTTAAAATTAGTTGACTTAATATTATATTAAAACGTAATTTTGAATATTGAGGGTAAAATGGTACATTTAAGTTGAATTTTGACCTTAATTTGAAACTATTTTAAATCAGTTCCTTATTTAAAAAAACACTGGGTGGAAAGACCTAATATGTGAAATCCCCTATACACAATACTCCTCAAATTATTTTAAAGTAATCAATATTCATTAAAAATCGTGTCTGTATAAATGGACATTATAAATTTAAATGGAGGGAGTATTATTGAAACGTCAATCGTGTTCGTGTTTTATTTTGTAGTATCATTAACATATATTGACATAGTGTATACATTTAGGGCATGTTTGTTTTGGGATGGAAAATCCGGATTTGGGATTTCGAAACTCCACCCCCGTTACAACTTTGAGATTTTGATTCAGGATTTCAAAATCTCACCCTATAAATACCTATAAACTCTATAAAAGTAACTCTATAAATACCTACAAACCACCTATAAAACCTATAATCCTATACTATAAAGTTAAATTCTACCCTACATAAATCCCAAAATAAACACAAAACACAAAAAATATTAGAATTTTGAAATCCACTAGATTTTGAAATTCGGATTTCAAAATCCTCAAAATCCCAAAACAAACGTGCCCTTATTGATTAGTTTTCATTCTACGCAGGTCATTCACACTATAAAACACCAAATAAAAAAAATATTAAATACTTTTAGTCCAATAAGTTATCATATTTTTTATATTGATCTAGACCCTTTCAACATTTTGATTTTAGGTCATGTAAATTTGCCCAAATTTTGAAAATGATCCATTTATTGGTAATAGCAAGTTACCTAACCGGGTAATGTTGATGTCGTTTATTTTTTTTATATTTATTTTTCGTATTATGTGGCATTCTTTTTATTTTTTATTTTTTATATTCCTTTTACCAAATAGAACCTTATGTATATTTATAAATTCATAATAAGAATATTTATAATTTTCTATATTAATAAAATTAAAAAAACGTATAAAAAATTAAGGCATATTTATTAATTATAAAAAAGTGAAAAATAAATTACAAAATAAAAATGTTCTAATATATTTTTAAATACAAAATTGATTTGAATTTTCTAAAAATATAACATAGTTTTACAATAATTTATTAGTAAAAAATAGAATAAAATTAAAATATTTTTAATTGAAAAATATATTTAAAATAAATCTAATATATTTATTAAAATTAGGTATGCTGAAATTTTGTAAAAAAACTATAAAATTTTAAATATTCATATATTTTTATTTAAATCTTGAGAAATCTAAAATAATTGGAATCTTGCAAAAAAAATTAAAAATATTTTTTTAAACCTTAAAATTTCTAAATTTAAAACTTTAAATTTGAAAAGAATATAAAATAAATAATTTAAAAACATAATAATTTTGATATATTTATTAAATTTAGGTATGATAAAATCATGCAAAATATTAATAATATATTTAATTGAAATCTAGTAAAATATTAAATAATTAAAATCAAAGAACTCAGGATGAAAAATTGGGCCAGAATTCTAAAATTCTCCCTTTATAAATTTTAAATTTATTATAAATATACGATTAAAATTTTAATTTTAATTTGTAATCTTACTAAATATTGCATAATTCATATGTTTTAAAAAAATATAAATAATAATTTGCAATATTTTCATTTGATTTGACAAAATGCTTTAAAATAAACTTTTTAATAATTCGATTATTTTAAAATAAGTAAAAGAAAAATTATTTCACACTTCCTCTATCCCATTATTATTTGAAAATTTGTTAAAAACATTTGTCTCATTATTAATTGAACATTTCCTTATTTGAAGAAAAAAAAAACTCCTTACTTTTTTAAAAAACTCTCTCAAACATCTTTTATTTACATCATATGTCATTACTTTTTACATACTAACAACCTTCTATAATCTTGGGTAATCCTCTTACTCACTCTTGGTAATATATTTATTTGCTGATAAAAAAAACATATTAGTGACTATATATTTCATATATACATCATATATGTTGTAGTAGAAATGTCAAACTGAGAGAGATTGTTGATGTTGTGATATTATCACTGTTGTATGTGCTTTTGTAGGGTTGATTTCGGATGTGGGCTTTTCGATATCACTAAACAAACATATATGATGATCAAGGTTTATTACGTGTTAAAAAGGATTAATATGATGATTTGTGATCTTAATTAAGAACAATGAAGAACACAAGAAGTAGTTTCTTGGAGAAGCTAAAAGCTTAGAGCTTTGGGAGTGTTTATTGCTTGAGTTTGGTGTTTGTAGCAAGAAATCTAAGCTCTGTTTACAAATGAGCCTTTTAGGCATTATATACTAGGTTTTCTGGTCAGCCCGGCCTTTACACGTGGCATACCCATATTGGACCTGAGATTCTGCCCGAAAAGGTGATGGGACGTCGCATTTAATGCTAAACCGCCCCTGGTGGTCGTCCTCGCCCATGACGAGGATCTGGGCCTTGATAGTCGCCGGAGGACATGGTCGTTCGGCCATCTTCAAAGATGGTGGTCGCACTCGCCGTGCTCGCCATGTTCCATGGCTCCTCCCAAAACTCTTACACTTGTCTTTTCTAGCTAGCTCTTCGTGTGCTCGCCACTTTCTTTGGGCGAGCACTCAATTGGCCTTTCTTCGCATTGTTGACTAGTCGTCGCCACGCAAACTGGTGACTAGGATTGACTTGTCAAAGATTGACTTCTTTGACCTGGTATAACATTTGCCCTCTGGTCGCCTTTCTTCGTGCTCGAAAGAGGAAGGCGGGCAGTATGGTCGTCTTCATATGATGTGATTTCCTTTAATACTTTAAAACTTGGAAAATCTTTTTTAAAGACTTTTCGAATGATAGCCTCTCATGGTCGTCCCCAATGGACTTGTCTTGGATATTCAAAACTTCAGGAAATCTTTTGACAAGATTTGCCAAAATGGTCGCCTCGTATTCCGCAAAAGGTTACTTTTCTCGAGAAAATCGATGACGTCAGCGGCCGCCAATGTCAGGCTAGTGGGTGGGCGCGAGAATTCAAATTTGCGCGCGTGGGACGCGTGCCGACCTCAAAGGTCGCGCGTGTCAAACACTTTCCCACCTCGATTTTGGGGATGACCCCAAATTTTGGAAAAATTACGGAATTTACCCCATTTTTTGCACTTTAGTCCCTGGTAATTTTTGCCTATAAATAGGACTTCACTCCCTCTTAAATCACTTTTACAACTTTCGAATTTTTAAGAACTCTTTGAGCCTTCTTCTTCAAGCTTCTTCGTAACAAGATTGGTGGTGCTTCGAATAATTCCGGCGTCTGAAGTCTTCGATTTCCGGCTTGCAAGGTAACAAAAACTTCTTTTCTTCTCTCTTCTCTCTTTTTCTTCAAAAACCCGAAACAAAAAATGGCAAGGGATGCACATTCGGGTGGATCGGGGTCGCCGCCGCCGGCGGAGATGGTGGATTCCGATGCCTCGACGTCGAGGTTCGGCCGGAATCCGGGAAAACGGGTTGCCGTCTCTTCTAGTTCCGAAGGATCGGAAAGTCCCTCTCGGACAATGTCGGTCGAGGCCCTTGGTGCTCGCTATTCCGAGGACAACATTATGAAGGTATTGACCCTTGGCGAAGGAATTTACCTTGCTTCGGACGCTAGTGATGGGGTTGCTCGGCGTGATGATGAGGGGAATGCCTCCGAGCATGATGACATATCAGACTCGGACTCGGATATGGGCGAATTGGGCCCGGATGCGGAGATGGACGACGAGGTCGACCATGAGTTTGCCTATAGGATGGTCAGCGGTAGTCTTCGCGAGTGCGCCGACGAGCTCATCCGCTACAGGGCGAGCATAATGGACTTCCTCTCAGGGCGAGAGAGACTGGACGGGGACGAGCTACTCAAGAGGACGTACTCCCAATATATTTCAGAGTATGAATTTCCTCCTCCTGCTCGCTCGTATCGGACGGCCACATAAATGATTTATGATGCCTGCGAGTATCCGAGCACGATTTCTTCGGCTCAGCTCGAAAATTCGAGGAAAAAATTCCTCGTCCCTAAAGATGTACACTTCTTCGTTCCAAGGGAGGATGAGAGGGCCGATCAACCTCCGGTGGATATGATCGTCGTAAGCTCTGGTATGATGAAAGCAGGTTTGAGGTTTCCCCTTCACCCGAATATCAGTTTCTACCTGGATTATCTAGGGGTGGCCCCGATGCAAATTACTCCCAATGGATGGGTTACACTTATCGGGCTCCTGACGGTGTTCGGCCTGGAAAGTGTGAAAAATGGTTGCTAAGGGGTTTTTCTTACCCCTCGGGAGATAAACTCTCTCATACAAGCTCTTGATACCGACAAGAGAGTCAGTCATGGCTGGTTTTATGTCCGGGGACGACCAGGATGGAAGCTCGTCAAAGGAGTTCCGAACAAAATCCGAGATTGGAAAACCAGTTGGTGGTGGGTTGCCGGCGATTGGAAAAGTGCAACCTTGCCCGACGGATCTGCTGGAAGGCTCTCCATTCCCACTGATTTTAGAGAAATTCGACGTAAGTTTTAAAAATTTATGCTCGTTCTTGTCTGTACTGATTTTAACTTTTTTCTCGATGCTGTAGGTGCTGCTGCTCGCCAACGGGCTGCCGACCATCAACTCTCGGATCTCTTCAAGTATCACTTTTGCTGCGTAACTGAACGCCGATATCGAGAACGGCACTGTCGCTTTTTGAATCGCGACCACTTGCGAGATTGAACCGGGCTTCGTGTGCCTCTGCACCACATCACAGGAACTTTTCCTCCAGGTAATATGTTTTCCTTTGTCTCTTCATACTTTTAGGAATTAAAAAACTAACAATTTATTGTACCTTTGTTGCGGTTATCCCCGTGGTCGTCCGAACTTCACTCCCTCCAAATCTCGATCTAACAGGAGTCATGAGTATAGCGGCCTTGAAAATGATCGCCGTCAACCGTGAGAGAAAGGCCGTAGAGGCCGAGAAGGAGCGAGCTGGGGCTCGTAAGTAGTCGTAAGAGAGATCGCGAGACTCCCCAGGTTCCGCCCTTGAAGAAGGCGACCACGGCGGCCCCCCGCAAGGAGAAAGGGGGGACGTCGGGCCAACCCAAAACTCGCCGATCACCACAGCCCAAAAGAGCTCGGCAAACCTCCTCGCCGACCAGACCCGAGCAGGCCGTGGTCGAGATTGATCAGGAGCCTGCGAGAGACCCGACGGTGAAATAAATACATAATTTGAGTGTTGAACCTGGGTTTGTGTCCGTTGAGGTAGACTCTGAATCAACAAGCTTCCTTTTACCTACAAAAAGGTAAAAATATTAACCGAAAAAATTACAGTATAACCCTAGCGAACGAAAATCTTTTATCGTTGTCTCTGCAAGTGATAATTGGCTTACCTGATTTCTTCTTCGACGCCTTTTTTTCAGTACCCTTAGACACGTTAACCTTCTTAGCAATTTTGTTTTGACACCATCTTCTGCGCGATGAAAGATTTAATTGTTTGTTCAAAAACACAATTCCAAAGCTCTCCTCTATTCTAAGAAAATTGGGAGTTATTCTTCTATCAAATGAACTTCGGCAGATGGAGTTATGGCTCTGTCAAGCGAGCTTCAGTAGAGGAGTTATGGCGTGTGAAGCGAAATAGATGAACGCAGGAGTGTTGGACAAGACGGTCTACAATATTAAGCTTTCAATTGATTCGACGTGTGCACAGATGAGTAGAATTCAGACGCGCGTGAGGAGAAGGGTAAAATTGGTAGTTTCACTACTTTTGTGTACCTAGCTGCCATTTTTAGAAAAATTTGTCTAGGTTGCTCTAAAACCCAAAAATATGACCTTGGTTGTAAGTTCCCCTAAATTTTATTGTAGAACTAATGTTCTATGAAATGTACAAACATTAAAATACAAAAAATTAAACTGAATTCAACCCTAATTGGGGGAGGAATTTATTTTTCTCACCAAAATAATTTGTATTGCAAAGAACATGAAAGATTAAAATGACACATATTAAGAATTGAAGGGAGCACTACGCTTTATTATGGCCATGGATGCAAAAGGATAGCCTCAAGAAAGAAAATGAAAATGAAAAACATCACTGGTAAGAACCCATATTTCCCATACTCGGCTTCTTAATCCTTTTATGACCTTTTTTATTTTCTTCATTTTAAGATGTTTAGACTCTACAAGATGGGACTCTTCCGTATATGATCTAGAAAGGTTCAAGTCAGGAATAGTTGTATTGATAACTTGGGCAGAAATTTGGAAATTTAGAACTACGACGCTTAAAATCTACCACTCGAGTCTCATTAGGCAAGTCATATATACCATCACTGTAGCAGCTACACTCACCTCCATTGTTGAGTGGTTAGTCTCTATATTGCACTGACTCTTCTTTTCATGGACTGTATTTTCTCCATGTCCACCAACTCAGATTCCTTGAAATTTTTCTTTTAAAGATTACCACTTTCATAATTTTGGAAGCACTTACTCTTGCTGGATCAACTGCTTCCAATTGAACACAAAAATAAGCTCATCCTTCTTTCAATCCTTTTCTCCCTTAGACCCTTTCCATTCTCTTGTATTGTAACACATCACTTCAAATAAATAAATAACTTGCCTGCAATAAATACTACTCTCTTTGTCCCCGTTAAGTTATCTATTTGTACATGATTTAAGAAATATAGCATTTCACGTGTAGTATGATATTGAGAATCTGAGATAGTGAAAGAGAGAGGTAAGAAAGAGAAAATGTAGAAAAATGAAAATGCCAAAATGCGTAACTTCACAACTAATTAGCCATGTATCATCATCTGCATAAAATTAAATAAATCTCTGCATTTCTTTAATTGAAGGGCACAACTACTACATCAATGGATAAAAGACAACTACAACTCCATCATAAATAAACGAAACCTGCTTCTTGTCTTGAGCACTGTATAACCACTTTCTACCATCACAACCCAAACATTTGTCCATCACCCACAATCATATGATGATGAAAAGTTTTAAAAACTATTTTTTTTTAATAATTTTATTCCATCTTTGGTTAATCATGGTTACAAGAAGTAGCCAAAACATGTAGATTATAAACCATTACATCAATCTTGATTTCTTATGCTATCCTACCAATATTTTCTTTGGATCCTCTTGCCACTCAACATAAGATATCATCCGCCTTCTACTCACCTTGACAGACATCTACCCCCATAATCGACTTTTGATTTCATCAACTATTCTATCCACTATGGGCATGTTTGATAGCTAAGATTAAAGGTAGATTAATTACATCTCAACCCTTATTGATTGTTTGATAGTTAAGATTAAGGATAGATTATGCTTTAAAATTTGTAAAGTTTAGATATCATCATAATCTCGGCTAATTAGTCTTAGCTATCAAACATGGCCTATAAAGCTAGAGTTGTTAAAGATCACCTCGTTTCTCCACCTCCATGCGACCCATATTATGCAGACCCATAGGCTTCTTAATAAATTTCCACCTTCCTTACCATGGATTAAGCCACTGTGTTGTATAAAATGGCCTTTTGCTGTATTTTGTGAAGCTGTAGCCATTTTTAGCCATTGATAGCATTCTCCCCAGATTCTATTTGTAGCTTTGCACACTGCGCATCTAGCATCTTCGGGGCATTATAGTATTCTTCTTCGGAGAAGATTTACTTTCAATGGGAGATGATCCGATAACACCCTCCAAGTCGTTATTGAGGCTTTGAGGGGTGAATCGTTCCTCCACACCAGCTCGAAAGCTCTCCCTGCTTCCGCGTCTCCATGTCCGGTGCTCGTTTGTGCCTCTAGGCTTTCATATGTCTTCTTCGTGTTGTATATGTCGTTCGACGCTGCTGTCCATCTCCACCTGCCTTTCTTGCTTTCCTGTAGAGGACATTTGTTAATTATGGAAATAAGTTGATTAAGAGAAGCAACATCTCGATCAAACAACTCCCGCCTCCACCTCTGTTGGAATTAATTAATTGAGAAATTAGAATTACTAACATGTAATTCGTAATGCAGCGAAATATTATATGTCTCGAACCCGGTTGAATTCCACATACGTACTGTGATCCTCGTAGTTAGAACACGATCACATGAGTTGCATGAATCGCTTCTATTATCCACAATCTAAATGCCCTTCTAGATTTAAGTGTGTGTGAAGTCGTATTGCACAGAATACAGAAATCCCTGTTTCTATCTTTCTGTCTTTTGAGCGGAGAAAAGAACAGAATTCTTTCTATGTTAGTTGTTAGGAAAATCCCGTTGGATTTTCTTATATATATAGGAGGTAATCCCATAACTGCTCCTACCTTTATCCACTTCCATGTGTGGATTAAATAAATAAATAATTAATATTAATTAATTATATTTATTAGCTTTCATCTCCCACTCACACATGAAGTTTGAGTCTTATATTCCTCTACTTCACATCTTTGTACCATCACATAACACCTTTTCATACAGGCAAATAAATTGTGTGACCCTCGAGAATATGAGTTTTCACGCTATACACTTGTTAAGGATATATAGCAACTCAACCAGTTTTATATGAAGATTTCAAAACTCGTTATACCCCAAAACTCGTTCAATTTAACATCTGTTGACATATCTCTTTCAAACCCTTGAACATGAGAGCATATTCAACCCTTTATCAAATCTATGTATTCATAATCAAGTTCCCAACTTGATTGATCGATCAATGAACACAATAGAACATATGTTAACAAAGACGTCCTTCCTTTTACACTAATATCTCCAGACTTCCACTATAGCTGCTTTCCTAGACATGCACCGCATGGCCATATAACTTATAGATATTTGTAACATGCTAAAGTAGTAACACTAGAGTGAAGACTTAAGAATACAGTAAAAAGTCGTAAGGGTACTTATTAGAGGATTTTTTTTTTTTAAACCCTCAAGGCCTCATACAATGAGAAAATAGGGATATCTTTCTCATTTCCTTATGGCCATCTTAGCACATGTGGTATGAAACACATGTCACGATCTCTCAACTTCCCAAGATGGAAGCGTATGTCATTTCTTTTATTTGACATCGTTTAAATCACAGTTCAAGTGTATCCTCGACACTTAACTTGAATTTTCTCCCACTATTGTCCAGAAAATCCGTTGATTTAGCTTCGTAACAAGTTAAATAGATTTGTGGTAAGATCTATTAAGATTATTCCTAAATAATCTCATCTCTGCACATTCCTCGATGTCAGAGGCGATTGCTCGTATGAGAGAGCCAATCTTTACTTGTCGACATACTATTACATGAAACATCATATAATTCACAATACATAAATGTTCAACAACATTAACAACTAAAAAGCATTATGTTCAAATCCACACAAAACCAAAACCTTAGATGTCAAAACATCTCTCAGGAATATGTTTGACAAGAGGATCTGCAAACATCAAGTGAGTAGTCATGCATTTAAGAATCACATTTTCTTCCTTTAAAGTTTCCACAAAGTCAAAACTTTGTGTTTCCACTAAATCAAAACTTTGTATCTCATTTGTTTGGTTTTTCATGAAACTCGGAATCTCGAGTGTAAGCTTTAGCTACTTTGATTACTACAATGAATCACTACAACTCTCACTGAAGTGTTTGATTTTATAGTAAATCACCACAACTCCCACTGGAGTGTGAATCATTACAACTCCCAATGTAGTGTAAATCGTTACAACTCTCCCACTAGAGTGATTGATTGCACAGTGAATCGTTACAGCTTCCACTAGAGTGTTTGATTCAACAATGAATCGATATAACTCCCACTAGAGTATTTGATTCCACAATGAATTGCTACAACTCCCACTAGAACATTTAATTCAACAATGAATCGTTACAACTCCTAAGGTAATGTAAATCGTTACAACTCTCCCATTAGAGTGTTTGATTCCACAGTGAATCGTTACAGCTTCCACTAGAGTGTTTGATTCAACAATAAATCGGTACAACTCCCACTAGAGTGTTTGATTCCACAATGAATTGCTACATCTCTCACTAGAGTGTTTAATTCAACAATGAATCGGTATAACTCCCACTGGAGTGTTTGATTCCACAATGAATTGCTACAGCTCCCACTAGAGTGTTTAATTCAACAATGAATCGTTACAACTCCTACTGGAGTGTTCAATTCCATAATGAATAGCTACAACTCTTACTGGAGTGTTTGATTCCACGATGAATCGTTACAACTGCTAATGGACTGCTTACTTTTCCAAAAGTTTCAATAAATTTCTCACCCAAACTATTTTTCGTACTTACAGATGCACTTGTCACAAGCTCTACTTGCACAGTGGATAATGTATGTATATATACCCTTTCAGGTACAAATTAATCTGTGGTACATTTCTAATATCTTACAACCCCTTACATTGTCACCAGTGTCTATTCTGAATTGAATTGATATCTGCTAACCAAACCAATAACTCATCATACGTCTGGATGTTCACTCATCTTAGCATACATCAGACTTTCAATTACATTCACATATAATACTACTAACATTTCATCTTTGAGTCTTCGAACACTCATAATACTTCAATGACTCGTCTTTTACAACAAGAGTATCAATAGGCTTTTATGCATCCATTCTAATTCTGTTCTAGAAGTCTCTTTATGTCTCTTGAGACAACCCAAGTAACTTCCTTGAACTATCTCTATGAATATTTGCACCAAACATACTCATTATCGTTTTTCAGCTAATGTCGTATTAACATACATTAGATAGAATTACAAAACTACCTAGGACCGTTTAACGTAAGCACAATGGTCTTTGTCTATCATCCCAAAGTTACATGAGACAATCATTCAATGAAGTCTCAAGTACCACTATCTTGAGGATTGTTTAAGTTCGTAAATCGATCTCATCAATTCACAAACATTATCCTCTTCTTTGGAGAATGAATCCCACCTTTTTCAACATGTGGATTTCTCCTTCCAATTCTCCATTGAGAAAATATAGTTTAAACGTCCATTCTAATGTAATTCTAAATCTAGCCAAAAGTAGACGAATCAAGGTAAATTTCACAACAGGTGAAAAAAGTTTATATACCCACATCTGAGTATAATTATTTTCTACCAAGTGTACCTTTCTACCTCACTATAGACCCATCAGTCTATCTTTTAGTTAATTGAGAAACCATTTATTCTCAATTGATTTGTGTCTCGATGAAAGATTGACAAGTTTCCAAACTTGGTTTGACCTTATCGACTCTATCGTTTCTTCCATTGCTTTCTTTCATTAGTCTTTTGTAGAACGAGCTAGAACCTCTGAAACGTTTGTAGGTTCTTCCTCATTCACTGAAAAACTTATCTCATTTTCTAAAGATACAGAGAATACATGTTCTTCAATATCATGATGTCTCTCAAACATACATCAAACATATATTACCTAAAATTTTCAGATTGAAACTAGTGACATCCTCTCTAGATAATTACTCTCATCAAGATCCATCCGATCTTTAATGGGTAAACTTCTATCAAATATCACATTAAGTAAATCACTCCCACTTGGATCTGATAGAGAGTGATTATTTCAATCACAAAAAATGGTTTAGCATACAAAATGCTTCCAACACTAGGAAATTCTCAGAAAAATGGTATCATGTGATTCTATCTCAAGTCACACTCCCAACTCCTCGATCTTCGATCAACATGTATCGTTTAGATTTAACACAACTTCCTTATGAAGATGCGTGTCTAAACCCTCAAACCCAACTTTTCATACTGACTCGTAGAATCAAGTATATAAGTTGCGGATTTTCAGATACTGTTGGGATATAAATTCATCCTAAGCCCCTACGGATGATAGTACAGTTTTGATGGCCAAAACACTTAGAGTTTATAAACACATGTAATAGGATCAACTGATATCTGTATAGATCAACTTAAGCTAAGTCTAGTCTTGTGCAATCAGCTGTATGTATCTCATTTGATTGGCACAGTCCGAGCTTACATGCGTTATCTCAAGATATGAAGAGTAGAAGACATGAAGACTAGAAGATCCTCTAAACATCAACAAGGTGCTTGTATACCTTCTTAGCTGATAAAGTCCAAGTCATTGATGGCCAGAGTCAGTACAAGCTTTTTCCCAGAACAGAAGAGAAAGTACTCATCTGATATCGAATACAGACTCCTCTAGGCCAGACGAGTTAACCAGACTAGTAGCTCGTCAAAGACTCGGCTGATTCCAAGGTCATCTTGTGTAATTCAAATGCAGACTTACCTTAGTTAGAAAATTGACACGATCCCAGATTTGAAGCAATCAAGATCAAAGCGGCTGGAATCAAGGAATCAAGCAAGCACACAAGGAAAGATTGCCAACGGCTAGTCAACTCCAACGGCTAGTTGCATCAATCCTCCTTATAAATACAAGAGGATGAAGAAGAACAAACAAGAGAGAACACGCAAGAATTCTGAAGCTAATCAAGCAAGCAATTCAAAACGCAACACTTTGTCAAGAATTCTCAAGAGCCTAGAAAAGTAACCGAACACCTTTTAGCTCTTAAGGTATCTCTTCATCCAACTAAAGAACCTGAATCCAATACATACTGTATATTCTTTGATTTAGGCACAGTGGTTAAGCAATCTATAAGCTTGAACCATTAGTTGGATCCATTCAAAAACCCCAAAAACCCTCACCATAAGGTTAAGTTTTTGAACCCCTGTAAGAGTGCAAGTGCTCCCAATCACTTGTGGAGACCGTAGCAGTTCGGGACTGT
The DNA here is from genome assembly GCA_963675135.1 of Galeopsis tetrahit. Classification (NCBI taxonomy): domain Eukaryota; kingdom Viridiplantae; phylum Streptophyta; class Magnoliopsida; order Lamiales; family Lamiaceae; genus Galeopsis; species Galeopsis tetrahit. The sequence continues at coordinate 69,382,362 of OY776125.1, read as the reverse complement.
TCAGATCTCAAAGTCCTATCCTTGGGACTATAAAGGACAAGCCCTTGTAATTTTCGGGAAATTAAAGGGATTAAACATCACGTTTGGAACGTGAGAGTGGACGTAGGATCGTATATCCGAACCACTATAAATCAACGGTGTTATTTACTTATTGCACTTTACATTTTCAAGCTTGCTTAGTTTCTTATCATAGTGCATACTGTATATTTCAAACACCTTTACAAATCAGGCTATATCTTCCAAACCAGCATCAGCTGAGCTTTTCGTAAAACAAGTAATTGAATATTTCAAAAGAACAGAACGAGTCTAAATAAAAGGCCTACTCACTTCCGCATATCATTCACTCTATCAGATTACCATTGTCTTCTGGACCAGCAGACTTGTAGTCCAGCTGACATAGAAATCAGAAGAGGAACTCACTCTTTAAGCAAAAAGTTTTAAAGTCAATTCACCCCTCCGCTCTAGACTTTAAACCCATTCACTACTCGTTCAGGGACCAACAGATACAAAAAATTACTCAAAAACAGGTATTTCACTCGTTCAGAGTTCTAATGGAGTTGGAGTAAATATCTATGAATAACTTTATTCACAAAAAAATGCCGATAATTATTAACAACTCATCTCCCAAAGATGATAGTTAAAGTTTTGTCATCATGGATCATATCATATCCAACAACGTGTACTTCTTCTTACAGTCACATCCTTGTGCAACAGTATTAGGTTTTGATAATTGTCGAATTATGTCGTTTTCATTTCACAATTCCTTGAATTGTTAGATAAACATTCACGCTCTATAGGTTCTTAAAACCTTTAAAATTGTGTCTTTCATTCTCAACCTCTATTAGGTAATGACGTCTAAAGCAACCCAAATGCCTAGACGTTGAGAAATTGTATGGACAAGTCCAACACGTGAAAAATTATCGACGTAAGAAGTGAAAACAACCAGCTCCATGTTATTTGACATTTGCAAAATCACATTTATCATAACGAAATATATGCAATGAAGAATTAACAATAATCAAATGGTTTTTCAGTCACTTATGAGCAAGACAATATCAATGTGTTAAAAACTCAACTTATAAAGACGAACATCGTAGTCCTTCTTTCACAAGCCAGTTCTCATAATCTTGCACAACATGACCTAATCTAGCATACCGAATTTCATCAATAACTCAAGCATTGCCAGAGGAACAAACCTTAAGTAACTATGAACTCACTTCATAAAACTAGTTGTTCTCATACAAACCAAAGTCATATAAATGTTTAGTACCATAATCTACATCATTTATACTATTCACACCCATTTCTAAAAGAAATAATAAATCACATCTCAATCATAGAAGAACAAATATGGAGGTGAGATCCTGAGTGATCTTTAGAGCAAATTATACACCATGCATTATGAAACATTGACCTTTGTCAATCTCAAGTTTTATAAGCCTGTAGACTTTAACTCGAGCTCGGTTTCCTACACAATTCAATCTCGTCTGTTTTGGAATAGACAGAGATTTACAAATGCTCATATGTCTTTAGTCAATGGCCTGTCATTTCTGTGTCTATAATCCTCATTCATAAGATCCAGACGGAAATACAGTACTAAAAACATTTATGCCACAACCAAATATCAGAACGAACTACCTTGTCCATCGTGGACTCAGGATATTAACGAGTATAATGACCACGCCTTTTTCTTATGTTTCATGTCATCTCACTCTTATCCATTTTCAGTTTAGCATATTTCTTATCCTTATTCTTCTTAGCGATAAGATTGATATTTATATTTCTAGTAGTGTGCCCAATCTTAGGCTACTAGCTATGTCTTTTCTCTCCAGTATCTCTTATGTTTAGAACTGGATTCAGAAATGAGAACTTAAGATGTAGACTTAATCAACTTCAAGTCATTCATTGTATAACTCAATGTTTTGAGTTGTCTAAGTGAAAGTCTCAATACTTTCATCAAATATTGTAATGACCTTCAAGTGTTCTCAATTTTCACGAAGTGATCGGATTCGACCCCGAATTTGATGTTTCTCAAAAAATTGAAGTATCACCATACTTCTCCTTCAAATATTCCCAAATATCATAGGCAGTACGGTGTTGTTCACAATTATAGATCATGTCGTCAATGATCGAGTTTACCAGTATTTCACAAGCTATGTGAATACCTTTCAATTATGGTAAGTCTCTTGACCCTTAATAATCCGAGTCTCCATCCTAACCTCAGGATCATCCATAATATGGTTGATAGTATCCAATGAATCATGTTCTTCCAAGAACATTAAAAATAATTAATTTTATTATCGCTTTTGAGTTTTTATGTAATTAACTCAGCGATCATTGCGTTTGTCTGATTTTTAATCGAAGTGATTCAACAAGTTAATGTTCATTTATGTATCAGTATGTTCAATGTTAAACTAACTGACATCTGAAAATTTCGATACAAAATTTGATATCGAAAAATAACTTAAAGCTATTAATCATCAATCTCATTAAGCATCCTCATTTAACAGATCAGCTCCAAAACATGAACAATATTAGTTCTAGCATTTAATCCAAAAAAATAGCTAAAAATCCCACTCAACAACATGAATCTGCATGCTTAAACATTTATCAACATAAACACAATAAAGCACAATCATGTCATAAGGTAAAACAACCCAAAGTAGATCAAGTAATCAAAAAACTATTGAAAGTATAATAAACCAACTACAATGGTTATTTCAGAAAGATCTCGTTTCAGCTACACTATCAGACAGTTAACTTGAAGATTTCGGATAACCTTCAATGTATTTTATGCACTCTTTTGGTACTACTTTAGTACCAATATTATGAAAAATAGGGGGAAAATTACAGATCAGGGTTCTCCATCCGAATGTTGCTCCAACTTCTCAAGCTAAGAACGTCGGATCCCCGAAATCATTTTTATCACGTAAACAAGTCATTCCAACGACTAGTTTACTAGTATCTTTTTACCCAATCATGTCAATTAATTTTCATAAAATGATCACTTTCCAATCGGCACATTTCATTCAGAAAACTACAATAAGTTCTCTTGAAATTATCTTAGCTCAAGTTTCAACTTCAATTAAATCATGAGCTATTCAATCGGAATATTCTTATGTGAAAATATAAGAGCGATAAACAATAAATCTCCATCAAGTAACGTAAAGTTCCAAAAAAAAAATTCTAACTCTTACTCATGTAATTCTTAAAATTATGGAACTTAACTCCATTATCTCGAATTTATTGAACATTAAATGTTCTAATTATTTTCGAGTCATACCTATAAAACGAGCAACCATTAAAACTTATTTAATGTTTACAAACTCGAACACATGAATTTCAAGCCCATAATTACGCAAAGAAATTTAATTCAACGCGTATAGCCAATTCACAAGTGAAATAAGTCCAACCAAGGTTCTCATTCTTATAGATAAATAAGTACTTAAACTTTTCTTATTCAAATACCTTCATACTATGAACATTAAGAATCTACACGAAAAACGGAGTTCACAGCAATTTTCGGAACTAAAAACGGAGTTATAACGAGCCTAAACGAGCCGAAACAAGTTTTAAAAGAGCGCACAAGTACTAATTGCAGAATGGTCCTTAGAGAATATCTAATTCTCATTCAGCCACCCACAAAGTTTCTGAAACTTTTCAAAATTACCCCAAAAACATGATTTTTTCAAAAAATCATAACTCACTCGTTTCTTGGCCAAAATTAACGAACTTTATATCGATGGAATCTTTATTCAACGTACTTCAACCCAGTAACAAGAATTAAACACGATTCCTTATATACTGTTTGTAATTTTCAGTCAAAGTTTCTGTAAATTTCCAAAGACTTATTTGTTTCTCCTGAACGGTAAGGCCGAAAAATCTGAAACTTTCCAGATATCATCTAAACTATATTACGCATATACAGTAAAAAATTCAGCCTCTAATTCCACTGTTTGTAAAAACGAAAAAATCTTAAAAAATACAGATTCTCCATAATTGCAGTGTGTAATTAACAAATCAATTATGAACATGCTTACATACCGGAGTAATAACTAAGGCATAAGCACGAGAATCCAACACATTGGCTCTGATACTAATGTTGGAATTAATTAATTGAGAAATTAGAATTACCAACCTGTAATTCGTAATGCAGCGGAATATTATATGTCTCGAACCCGGTTGAATTCCACATACGTACTGTGATCCGATCACATGAGTTTCATGAATCGCTTCTATTATCCACAATCTAAATGCCCTTCTAGATTTAAGTGTGTGTGAAGTCGTATTGCACAAATACAGAAATCCCTGTTTCTATCTTTCTGTCTTTTGAGCGGAGAAAAGAACAAAATTCTTTCTATGTTAGTTGTTAGGAAAATTCTGTTGGATTTTTTTATATACTGTATATATAGGAGGTTATCCCATAACTGCTCCTACCTTTATCCACTTCCATGTGTGGATTAAATAAATAAATAATTAATATTAATTAATTATATTTATTAGCTTTCAACCTCCATTTCCACTCTCCTACCCCCTGCCCAATCTCTAAAATAGTGTACACTCTTCTCTTTATCCGGGTTAATCGAGAATAATCTAGGGAATTGAAGCTTAAAGGTTGCCCCCACCCATGGCTCCCTCCAAAAGCTCGTATTCGCACCATTCCCCATAGTTTTTCCATCTTCTCCCACTCTCACCCGCCCTGTTTTAAAAACTAAATACTAAAACACCATAATAAGTCTCATCATGTTTAATTTCTAAATAACAATAGTTATAAGTTATCATCCTGAATGCGCATGCATGATCCATTGTTTTTTCATAATAATCACGTCCAATATTCGAATTACCTCTCCCAAACTAAATTGTCCCAAGTAATAGTTTTTAAGAATCAAAGTTGCTTCATACCTGAAAACAAATTAAACAACGTCATCAGTCAGTTCCTTTTGCATTTTCGAATCAAAATTCAAAGACACCCCATAATTTACCTTCATTCGGATGCTTTCAAAGCACAACTCCCAGCAGAGGAAGTTATGAAATTCTGAATTGTAGCTCATGTTTTACTTGTGTACAACTCAACTCTACCACCAATAGGATCTTTGCATGCCTACAACCTCTCCGTCCTAGTCCTACCGGTGTAAAGCTCCATCATACTTATATATCTCTTCACTATCATTTTTTTCTCTAGCGCACATTCTAAAGCAATCCTCACATCAATGTTGTGATACTTTAGATCACCATAACGGATACAATCGACTATTTTCTTCTATAGGAACATTTTTCTCAACTTTTAGAGCATGCAAAGCTATGATGATAACACCTATGAGGCCCTTTAGGGAAAAAAAAAACATTATCCTAAGGCAACCTGACGTAACGGAAAGGATAAACACGAAAAAGATGAACACCTTAAGGTGACGATCTTAACTTTATTCAATATTCAAAATCAACTACCTATTACAATGCACCACCTTGAGTATAAATAGCTTGAGACTTCTAAAACCCTAATAATTGAGGCCCAACTCTATCGTGGATTAATACAAAAAATAAAGGATTACAATAGAAGGAAACATGCTGAAATTAACAAAGTTGACTAATGCTGCAATAATACTCTCAAATCACGTCTTAATTGTTGCTAATTGATCCCCATCTCCATCATGTCTCCCGATGTAGGAAAGATTCGTCCTCGAATCGAAAGTCTGAAGAGCGCGGCAGGATCGATCTGCCAAAACATCCTTAGAGTAACCAAAATTTAGTTGGTGTAAACCAACACGAGCAGGTGCTCCAACCTTGTTCTTTCCAACCATCACACTGTCTTCCTTTAAGTCACCCTTGCTAAAGAACAATCCAACATTTCCAACAAGTATAGGAATGAGGTTGAGAATAGCCTGATTTCCACTCTCCATTATAGTTTTCTTACACATAAGAACAACAAAATCACCTTTCATGAATGTTGGGATTTAGCCCAAGTGTGGTTTTGGCCATTGGGCCTACACACAAGGGCCCAACTTGTTGTTGCCCTAATTCTATTCTTGGCAGCCTTCCCATTTATATTGAGTCACCCACTCTATTGTTAATGAGATGACACGTGTAATGTAGACGTGAGATTGGAGAGTGGAGAACAGTAGGGGTGAAGTGCTACCCATCTTTGTGTTTGGTTATCCCCCTACATCCCGATAGAATCCCACACGAGTCTGAGCCCGTTCGTATAACCCCGAGTACGTGTGGCGGCCGGCAGCACCGAAACCCAATAGTGGTATCAGAGCCTGGTTTCGCCGTCGGCCGCCTTGTCACCGTTTATCTCGCCGAAGTTGTTCACCTTATCGTCTTCCGCGACCGTCCGCCATCTTTGTGGGCGGAACCCTAGGAGCATCCTCCGTCTACCACCTGCGCGACGCTCCAGATCCGCCTCTTTGTGAGCGTCGTTCGTTGCTGCCCAGAATCAGATCGCGCCTCCACCACGTTTGCCGTCTTCGTGTACGGCCAGATCGACTGATTGCCGCTGCTCCAAGCCTGTTGCTCAGCCGCGTCCGTCGCGTCGAAGCCCCTCCGCGTGCAGCCTCCACCGCCCGCCGCGTCGCGCCGCCGCCGTGCAGCCTCCCGTTCCATCGCTGTAAGTTTTTTTTTTTTTTGGGGTGGAGAGAGGTAAGTTTGTTTTCCTTTTCTCCTTGTTTTGTGCCGTGCCGCCTGCTGCTGTTGTCATCATGATGTTGTCATCAGAGGGTAAGTTTTTTGGGGAGAGAGAGTCGTAGGTTGGCTGAGGTGGGTGAGAAGGGTTAATTAATTTTATTCTCTGCAGTAGGGTTAATTAGTTTTACTCTGCAAGTGGGTTAATTGTTTTTAATTTATTTGTTGATCGTGGTCTCAATGGCTTTTAGGCTAGTTAGTTGTTTTTTAATTTAATTAAGTTGTGGGCTTTATTGTTTATCCATTTTCTTTGGTGTTATAGCAATAACTTAATTAGATTAGGGACTAAAATTATGTTTTTTGCTATGTGCTATTTGTTTGCCCATTTTATGTTCGTGAGTTGCTCCTGGAATTGATTGGCTTCTGCTAAATAATTGGAATTAATCAGAGCTTAAATCTGTTTTATTTATCTAACAATATTTGTTTAGAAATTGTGGTCTAGATATTTATTTCAGATTAATCGTGGTTATTTGTATGGATGGAAAAATGCAAGAGTATAATTATTTATATGGCACTCGTGGTTGATGTGGTGATTTGAGATCCTTACCTAGGGTCTCGCTCTGGTATGACAGTTAAACTCATTCTTTTACTGCATGTGTAGTGTAGCCCCTGGTCGGGGATTATGTGATTGAGTTTGTGTGCTATAGATTTTAGGATGTCTTTGTGAATCATGTCTCTTTGTGATTTTATTTACGTCTTTGTGCATCGTAAATGTTATTGCTTCCGTTTTCTTTGTGATATGTTCTTTGTGGTTGATTTTTTCTTTGTGCTTAGTGTATTTAACTTTGTGAGGTTTCTTTGTGCAATTTTTATAAGTTGCTTCGTGGTTAATCTCTTGATGCATGTAATTTGCTTTTTGGTGTCTTTTTAGATTTTCTTTGTGCTTATATCTTTGTGTTGCTCTGTGATTTCTTTGTGATGCATGAGTAGATTATGGGTCAGTGGAAAAGTGGGGGAATGGGGGAATGATTATACTTGTGGGTTCCGTGGGAATTATGAGTATATGTTTATATATGTATGTGTGTTATGCATGACTTCATACATTGTGGTTTCATGTTTTCCCCCTACCCCATATTCATCTAGTTGCATGTTTATTGAGCTCTATGTCTTGATCTTTGTGCTTTTTCAATGCATTCTTCTCTTTGTGTGATTATGAATGATTGATTGTTTCTTTGTGTTTGGAGATCATTTCTAGTAAGGTGGAGTGATTTTATCTTTGTGAGCTATGTATATGTTATGATATCTTGTCTTTGTGTTTCTCTTTGTGTGAATCTTTGTGAATGCTTTGTGTGAGGTGGAGCTTGTCTTTGTGTTTCTCCTTGTGATTGCTCCAATTGAGGTGGAGCACTGTGTATTTTTATGTGGACTAACTTCTACGTACGTAGACAATCTTTGTGTTTTCTTTGTGTGTTGTCTTTTGCAGGTACGTGGAAGTGGGTTGGGCGATGATGACAAAATTGTTTGTGGATTGTAGTTAGGGATGGCAAAAAAGGTGGAGAAATGTTGGGATTTAGCCCAAGTGTGGTTTTGGCCATTGGGCCTACACACAAGGGCCCAACTTGTTGTTGCCCTAATTCTATTCTTGGCAGTCTTCCAATTTATATTGAGTCACCCTCTCTATTGTTAATGAGACGACACGTGTAATGTAGACGTGAGATTGGAGAGTGGAGAACAGTAGGGGTGAAGTGCTACCCATCTTTGTGGTTGGTTATCCCCCTACATCTCGATAGAATCCCACACGAGTCTGAGCCCGTTCGTATAACCCCGAGTACGTGTGGCGGTCGGCAGCACCGAAACCCAACAATGAATAGAGCATTCACATCATCATCAAAAATCGGTGGCCCCTCATATCCCACACTGACATCATCATCTGTAATTGAAAAGCTATCAAAAAACAAACCCTGGGTGATATTGGACATGGTTTCATCGCCATCGAAATGCACCTCGTCCAGGATTGCATTACAATCCAAAATATCTTCCATTGTGGTGTTCCAATCAAGAAAATCGCATGGGTCGAGACACCCCGTGAACTCAGGAATTTCTAACTGGAACTCCGCTTCCCAACGACGATCGTTGTCCCCTCGAAAACTAGGCTCGCGAGCCAGGGGAGCAAACACATTGATGTTGAAGAGAGTTTCGTCCTCATCCGAATTGGAACGAACCAAACGCGGTGATCACGCAAGAGGTGGGTCACGCCTGTTGCGAAGGCCCTCAGCGTAAGGACGTGTCGGATGGGGGCCGTGTCGTGCTACCGTGAAGTTATTGGCAACAATCTGCCGGAGATCCTTAAGGCCTGCCGTGAGAGCGGCCACTTGACGACTGAGATCGGCGACCGCATCACTCTGTGCGGCGGCGATGGCGTCGAGTGGAGGTTGACGGCGAGGAGGCATCGTGCCCGATCTCTGAATACCAACTGACGTAGCGGAAAGGAAAAAACAAAAAAGATGAACACCTTAAGGTGACGATCTTAACTTTATTCAATATTCAAAATCAACTACCTATTACAATGCACCACCTTGAGTATAAATAGCTTGAGACTTCTAAAACCCTAATAATTGAGGCCCAACAATATCGTGGACTAATACCAAAAATAAAGGATTACAATAGAAGGAAACATGCTGAAATTAACAAAGTTGACTAATGCTGCAATAATACTCTCAAATCACGTCTTAATTGTTGCTAATTGATCCCCATCTCCATCATCTACCAACTGACGTAGCGGAAAGGATAAACACGAAAAAGATGAACACCTTAAGGTGACGATCTTAACTTTATTCAATATTCAAAATCAACTACCTATTACAATGCACCACCTTGAGTATAAATAGCTTGAGGCTTCTAAAACCCTAATAATTGAGGCCCAACACTATCGTGGACTAATACCAAAAATAAAGGATTACAATAGAAGGAAACATGCTGAAATTAACAAAGTTGACTAATGCTGCAATAATACTCTCAAATCACGTCTTAATTGTTGCTAATTGATCCCCATCTCCATCACAACCTATCCTTAAACCATGGTCATTTCCATAGAAAGCCCAACCTAAGGATAGAAAGAAGAAATGAAAATAAGGTCCAGGTAACTGCCACAAGATTAGAGACTTACAAATTGCACTTACAATGGCTTTACTCAATTTGGTGACAGTTTCTTGACAGAAAACCTTCTATCCTTGAGAAACCAAAGAATCATCTCTTCGCCATCCCTTCCACATTTTCCTATTGGTCGTTTGTTGTGTTCCTTTTTAAGCTCCTTTTTAGCGTTTCCCACCAGCTGCAACATAAAAGAGCTAATTAAACATATGGTTTTAATTGTTGAACCTTTAGAAGCCTCACTTATGTAAGTCCCTAAAAGAGCTATGTAATAGATAATTGCTTTAATGTCATGCAAGAAAATACTTCAAGAAAGTAGAAAATTATATATAACAACGTCCCAAAAGGGTAAAAATTAAAGATTCATGCAACACTTTCACAAAGAAAGCATTTTCTATTGTGGACAAAAAAAATATATTGTTCATATTTTAGTATTTTGCTCTACAATTTTGGCCACAAATATATAGTTGATTTTTCAAAAAATGCAACTTACTATGAGTCCAAAAAATAAACATACTCAGATGAAGTTTTGGCACAAAATAAAGACATTTTCACACAAATCATCAAATGATAAATAACAAATAATTTCTTCAATGTCTATAATGGATATACTCAACAAGACATTTTCACAAAATGTCAATCAAGAACAGAAAACAAGGATAAGCAATTTATGCAAAAAGTCTATGCAAAGATAATTTTCAAGATTTGAAAAGGAAACATAAGATGAAAGACCGCCCAATATGACCCTGCGCAAGAATCGAGCAAGTCGCAACATCTGAATGCTTAAAAACTCCCATACAACCAAGACATGCCCCACTTTCTGCAGCAACATATACATGTTAATATAAAGAGAAGACAGAGATCTGCAACAAAATTCCAAAATATAAAGGTTGATTAACAATTTTTTTGCAACATTAACCAAACATTATGAAATGCAGGTAGACGAATTCATATCTTAACTTCAAATTTGCAGTGGGAAAAAAATTAGACGAACTAGAAGAGGGATTTGAAACCTTGAGATTTGAAAAGCAACGTCAACGAATCCATATCTAAACTTTAAATTGCAGTATATCAAAATGTGAGGATAAATGAGACAAATATCTACAAAATGGGGAGGAAAAAGAACGAGTTCAGGTTCTAAGATCTACCATCAGGGCATGTTTATTTTGGGATTTTGAGGATTTTAAAATCCAAATTTCAAAATCTAGTGGATTTTAAAATCCTAATGTTTTTTTATGTTTTGTGTTTGTTTTGAGATTTATGTAGAGTAGGATTTAACTTTATAAAATATGATTATAGGTTTTATATGTATTTATATAGGGTTTTTAGGTATTTATAAGGTTGACTTTTATAGGGTTTATAGGTATTTATAGGATGAAATTTTGAAATCATGAATCAAAATCCCAAACTGTAAGGGAGGTGTAGTTTCGAAATCCCAAATCAGGATTTCCCATCCCAAAACAAACATGCCCTCAATGATTATAGTCTTTCAACTCAAAATTACCAGATAATAAGATTACACATAAAAAAAAAAGATTAACTCTTCAAATTCCAATTCATGCAAATGGACCCAATATGATCATATAACTCAACTTGTACTATTACATTAACCATGAAAAGACTTTTTAAATCTCTTATATAGGGTATGAAGATAAGTCAGTAGACCATTGATGCAACCACTGACATTGCCCTGCCTAAATCGTCGGTGAAAGAATATGGAAGATGCAAAAACTTGAAATAAAATCAAAACTCAGATTACATAAATTGAGAAAAGCACCACTATAAGAAAATGGAGGCACTAGGGTAATGATACTTAGAATTAGAGCTATTAAACGAACCGAGCTGCTCATGAGCTCTGCTCGGCTCGGTTCGGTTCGATAAGGAGCTCGAGCTCATTCGTTAAATAAGCCGAGCTCAAGCTCGTTAGATACTAGATTTACTAACGAGCTGCCTCGAGCTCGATTTGTTAGGCTCAATATCTAATTTTTTTTCTTTTAATTCCATTAGGCTCGATAGGCTTGGCTCGGCTCGTTAGACTCTTTAACGAGCTGAGCTCGTTTCTTAGCTCGTCAATATTATCGAGCCGAGCTCAACTCGATAAGACACTACAAAAAAGAGGTGTTTTACCGACGAATATTCAGTCGGTATTGGCTCTTGCCGACGGATATACCGACGGATTTCATCCGTCGGCCAGGAATGGGTCGGTATGGTTTACCGACGGAAAATATGATTCCGTTGGTATGTGGCGACGGATTCCCGACGGTTTCTGCCCGTCGCCAGTACCGACGGATTCAATTCCGTTGGCATTCAAACCAACCCGTTTTCAAACCGGGTCGCCTGTACCGACGGATTCAATTCTGTCAGCAGTCAAACCAACCCGTTTTCAAACCGGGTCAAGATTCTGTCGGTACATCCGTCGGTGGAGCCGTCGGTATATTTTGGACATAAAATTTATTCTTTTAATTTACCGACGCTAAACCGACGACATTTTCCGTCGGTAAGTACCAAAAATATTTTTAAAAAAATTATATTCCGTCGGCCCGTCCGTCGGCATTACCGACGCTAAACCGACGGAATATTCCGTCGGTAAGTACCAAAAAAAAAAAATTATTTGTGATCGGGATCCGATCCGACCCGATCAAAATTGCATTAATTCATTACTAATAACAAAATTCATTCCAAAGAAATGAAGAACATCAAGTTAAATAATTCAATACACAAATCTACATTAGATCCAACAGAATAAACAAAAACGAACTCTGGGTGACACAAATCTACATTAGATCCAACAGAATAAACAAAATCGTCCTTTGCCTGAGCAAACAACAACTTGTTGGTTGATTTTTGAAACATTACTTTCAATATCATCCTTTTGGCTTTAGGCGTTGCTTTCTTCAGATTTTATTAATCTAGCAATCTTTGTGTGTGTTGTAGTATTGAGTAGGAGGTCAGACAGCGGAGATTGAGAAATTAAAGACAGCTTAAGCAAATCCACAACCTATTTTTCACATAAAGAAATTAATTAATATATAAAATTACAAGAGGATTATAAGATAAATCGTTTAAATAAGAATTACAAGAGGGTAAGAATCTTATTTTCCATTTATTCACAGAGTAAGAATTAGATCAGTTGGGTTATTAAATTGCTGAAATCAAAATTTATACCAGGAAAGAGAAGAACTTGATTAAACTGTCCTTCGTCGACTCCATCCCTGCCATTTCAAAATCAATTCCAAAGAATCAAGATTCAATTGTCATTTTATATATTTAAACATAAATTAAATTATCATAAAAACTGAACATACCTCAACAATACTACGAGATCAAGTAACTTCATTATGCTCGCATATTTCGGTCGGTCTCAGCAAACTTCATTACTACTACATTGTTGGTCCTGAAAGGAGTATATGACAAGTGTATCGGGGGGGAGGGGGGGAATACACTTGTATGCAAATTCTTTTCAACTTTGATCAAATCAGAGTTCAGCAAGATTGTCTTGGACAACTCTGCTGAAGATGTATAACCTTTTCAAAGATAACCAAGCTACTGAGTACTATTGAGTACTGAGTTGAATGACTATCTAAATTGGTTATAAGTGCGGAATTAGTGGTTGACCCTTTAGTTTAAACTCCTTTAAGTTCTGAAATCACTTTAAGCAATACAGTCTTGTTTTCAGAGAACTTGTCCAATACAGTTTTTGCACAGTCTTTGAATATATGTCCTTTGAAAGATTAGTTTTGTGTGCAGTGTTGAATGTATGAAAGTACTTTGAAAGTAAATCAACACAAGAGTTTATAGTGGTTCAGAGACTCAAGCTCCTACATCCACTTTCCCTGATTTAACAGGATAATTCCTTCACTCTTGGAATTAACTTGTTTTATAGTGCCAAGGTGCACTTGATCAACAACACCACTCATTGGTGAATTGATCCCTAGGATGTCTAGAGTCCTAGTACCCTCTTCTCAACTCAGAACTGAACTGTTCTTCCCTCAACAGTCAGCTCCTACCACTTCTACTACTACAACCTTCTCACTTTCTCACCTGAAAGGGGTAAGGGTTGAAGTAAGGTTCCAACTAATGAGATATCCTTTACAATGAAGGTCAGTGTATAAGGATTAGGATATCTCTCTAAGCTTTGTATGGATATAAAATGAGTTCAGCTTAGAAGAAGTGTTTGAAGACTAAGAATGTCTTATGACTTTTGAAGCTTCAGAATGCTTGTTCAGTTGGATAGGTAGTTGGTGCTTCAAATGGTCTTCACACTTCTGTATTTATAGACAAATTTGAGGATTTGCCCGTTGGAGAGGCAGTCCCAAATTGCTATAAATGTCTTCCTTGAGTTCTTCAAACTGGAAGACAGATTCTTGATAGTGACATGTCCTCATTTGGGTAATAAACGGCTGTTAAGACTTTGTCTTCATTCTGCATCACTCTTCCCAATGTCTGACTTTAAGATTCACTTGTTAAGACTTGGACATGGCTTCTGAAGGTTGATCCAATGATAGGACAACATTCCTTATCAAATGGACAACTCTGCTTATCATTATCAGCATACTTGCTTATCAGCATAGTTGGCTTGCTCTCTTCAGATGACTTGGCTCTTTCCCTTTGCTTCATTTAGAATTGATCTTAGCATGGTTCATTGAAGTCTTTTAGAGTGTAGTTGTCTTCATCTCTTCAACATAGTTGATCTTTAAGCTTCAGAACACTTGTTCTGGTTCAATTGTGCTGAGACAACTCTTCTGGACAACTCTCCTAATCAGCATACTTGTCCTTTAATAGCTTTGGTGATTGTTCCAGAATTTGAGCCTTAAGGGGACTTGTTCTTGATAGTCTTCAAAGCATATGTTCCCCCTCAAATTGTGCATCTAAATAACTAAGAGCTGCCTAACATATCAGCTTCTCATCTAGCCTTATTCTATATGTTCTAACATGCTTAGAACATAATCATCTTAAGTTTAGGCATGTCTTAGGGGGTTTTGGTATTGAATCAAAATATATCTCATTTTATTCCCAACATACATGTTTATATATTTACTTTAGAATATTTGATGAAATTTCTCGTGAAATGGAATACGAAAAAGCTAGATAATTAAGGGGTTATAAAAGAATTGAATAAACTAAAAGGAAAAGCATATCTCACGTGAAAATCTTCCAAAATAAAAAGATTAAAAAAAGAAAAATAAAGAAAAGCAAAAGCTGCCACAAGAACGCTTTCTATTCTTCAAATTTTGAAAAAAGATAGTAATTTTTTTTATAGAAAAAATATGGGCCCAAAACTCCTTTTAATATTAGGCCACAGATACACACACAACTTTGTTGAGGACAACCACCGATATTTTTTTTACAAATTAGTGATGCATGAAATGTCGATTCTAGACTTAGCTAAAATTTAAAAGAAAATCCAGTGATACATTTAATTTCATCGTCCATCATCTCTCTCGTTCGTTCAACCGCTCAAACAAAAACAAGCAAACTCAGAATACAATCATAAATCTAAAAAAAATTACAACATTAAAATTTAAACTACAAACTCCAACATTCATCTACAAATTCCAACATTCAAGCAAAATACCAAAAATACATCATTCCAAAATCACAAACAGTGATTTTTTTTTCCTCAATCAACCAGTATAAGAAAAAACAACAATTTTCGAAACAAAAATTCAAAAACAATCCTAAATCTCGAAAAATAAATTGGCAAAAATATTCGAAAATAAAAAATAGTTTCGACAAAAATAGACAAAAATATTCAGGTAAAGCGTAAAAAAAAATCGAAAGAAATTGGGAAATAATAAAATTATGGATTTTTTACCAATACCTGGAGGAGGAGGCGCTACGGCAAGGCGGCGTGGCTGTGGGTGAGGCGGCACTGCAAACAGCAAGGCGACGTGGTTGTGGGGGAGGCGGCGTAGCTGTAGGGGTGGCGGCGCTCAGAATAGGCGGCGTGGATGGAGGGCGACGGCGGCCGCGTCGATTGGGAGGAGGGTGTAGCGGCCGCGTCGCGTCGCTTTGCAATAAGGGGGATGACGGTCGCGTCATTTGGGAGGCGGGCAACGGCTGAAGGAGGAGGAAAATGGGTGGTGAGGGAGAGGGCCTAATACAAAAAACTAGGGAAGGTGGGGGAAATAACGCGTGAAATGAGAGAAAGTTAAATTTATATTCGGAAATGCCGACGGAAATGCCGACGGATATATCCGTTGGCATTGACTCTTTGCCGTTGGCGACGGATATGCCGACGGATATGTCGGTCGGCTTTGACTCTTTGCCGTTGGCGACGGATATGTCGGTCGGCTTTGACTCTTTGCCGTTGGCGACGAAAATGGCGACGGATATATCGGTCGGTATTGGCTCGTTGCCGTTGGCGACGGAAATGGCGACGGATATTTTCCGTCGCCATTGGATTTTTTTTTTATAAAAAATTCGTTTATTTATTTTCATTGTATTTTTATAACCAAATGATAAATAATTAAATTATGAGTTATAACCAAATGATAAATAATTAAATTATAAGTTATAACCAAATGATAAATAATTAAATCTTATAAATTGTACAAAATAAAATAGCTAGGTTACATTAATTTAATCTTCATCTTCGTCTTCATTTTCATTATTTGTCACATCTTCCTCTTCCTCCTCATCTTCTTCATCCTCATCTTCTTCATCCTCCCTCTCGTCATGTTCATCCTCCTCCTCATGTCCACTATCGTTTTCAATAACAATCAATTGTGGATTTGCAGCCGTCAAGTCTACCGAAAGATTAAAATCTCCCGCAAACACTTCAGTTTGATTCTCTATTTGTTCCATTTGAAACGAAGGTTCATCTTCATCGTTGTTTTCCTTTTGGGGGACCTCCACCATTGACCTTGCCTTCACTTTGCAAATAGTGTGCCATTCTCTATTACGTTTTCCAGCTCCTAGATACATGCAGTAGTAGACTTGAGATACCTGAGAGGCAAATACAAACAGATCATCCCCGCTATACGTCCTTTTCGAATTAACATCCACAAGCTTGTACTCCGGATGAATTTTGGTTCCTAAAGGGGATGTGTCAAACCAATGGCACTTGAACAACATTACGGTTTTCATTGGATATCCCGGATATTCAATTTCAACGACTTTGTGCAACACCCCAAAGTAATCACTTGCATCTGCATTGTAATTCGCACTGCTAACACAAACACCACTGTTGTTAGTCGTTCTTGTTGATGCATACTCTGATGTATGAAACCTGTAGCCTTTCACAATATAGCCGTTGTAAGTCCTCACACGCCGTAGTGGTCCTTTGCTGAGATCCTGTAAGAACCGGCTCTAAAAATCGTGTGATTGTCCCTATACAGTTAAAATTAACATTAATCAAAACAATTATTTGTTCACGTAAAATTCAATTAATGATACTCACATAACGTTGGAACCATCGGGCAAATTGACGTTGAAGACTAGTATCTATGTCTCTATGTGAGATGTTTTGATCTGCATGTCGTAGTTCTTGTGTATACATCCTAATAATTCACAACACAATTAGATGATAAATGACGTACGTTTGTGCTATTTAATTAGATGATAAATATATGAAATACTTACTCAATGTAAGGCTGAACTTCATCACAATTCAATAACACGTACGTTTGTGCTATTTCAGCCTCTGTGTTTGTTGACCAATATCGTTCAGTGGTTTTTCATATAGGTCGCCCCTTAGACTTGAATACAGAGAGCATGCCATCGACTTCTTGTTGCGTACCTCTATCATCGAAGTTACGTGGTTCATTCCTGATCCTCGTGTTGACATGGTCTTCAAATTAATATGAACAAAACATGCCAACCTCTTCATTCAAATATGCATTAACAATCGATGCTTCGACGTTTGCCTTTTGTTTAGCATTGCGCTTCAAGTTGTGGAGATACCTAAAATTATAATAGTTAACAAATTAAAATAAGGCTTCTTATACTAAAAACTAATTAAATGAGAGAAATAGAATTGTTCACCTCTCAAATGGGTACATCCACATGTACTGCACTGGACCACCAATCCTAGCTTCATACGCTAAGTGAACAGGTAAGTGTTCCATCGAGTCAAAGAAGCTAGGTGGGAAAAAACGTTCCAACTTACACAAAATAACTGGAATGTCTCGTTCCAAACGATTCATATCATCAACCTTGATTGTTGTAGACGTTAAATCTCTAAAAAAGAGACTTAATTCAGTGATAGCCCTCCACACATTCAGAGGAAGAAATTCTCGAAACGCAATAGGTATCAAGCGCTGCATAAAAACATGACAATCATGACTCTTCATCCCTGCAACTTTGCCTTTTGTTGTGTCTACGCATCGACTCATGTTTGACATGTAGCCGTCTGGAAATCTTAACTCTTTAATCCACCTACACAATTCTTGTTTTTGTGCCTTATCTAGTGTGTAGCAAGCCTTCGGATATTTACCTGTACTGGTATCCTGTTCTAACTCATCACGGCGACAGATAGTGTTCAACTCTCCCCTGGACTTTGGAGTATCTTTCGTCTTGCCTTCTGTGTTCATGATTGTGTGAAACACATTGTCAAACACATTCTTCTCAATGTGCATGACATCCAAATTGTGTCGGATCAATAGTGAACTCCAATATGGCAAGTCCCAAAAAATACTCTTTTTCTTCCAGTTACTTGGGATTCCTTTGTTGTGTTCTTCTGCATTTTCCTCCGTAGTTTTTTTCGAACCCGTCCACTCAATCTCATATAACAGGCTTCGTCCTGTACGATTAATAAATGTTATAATAAATGTAACCCAAAAAAACATGTTAAAATAAATGTATAAAATACCATTTCGAAGGGGCGGTCGATTGTTTGTAACTGTTCTATTCTTCGTGAAGTCCACCTTATTCCTTCGAAATGGATGATCTCGAGGTAAAAACCTTCGGTGATTATCGAACCATGAAACTTTTCTACTCTTCGGGAGACTGAAAGCTTCAGAATGTTCCATACAATACGGATAAGCTTGCTTTCCGGCTGTACTCCACCCGGACAACATAGCATATGCAGGAAAGTCGCTAATGGTCCACAATAAAGCAGCACGCATCGTGAAGTTCTGTTTCCTAGAAACATCATACGTTTGGACTCCGTTATCCCATAGGAAGATCAAGTCTTTAATAAGAGGCTGGAGATAAACATCAAGTTTATGCTTTGGATTCGACGGACCAGGCACCAATACAGTCAGAAACATTATTTGAGGTTTCATGCACATCCATGGAGGTAGATTATACAGAGTCAGTATCACCGGCCACAAAGAATACTTCTTTCCATAACTCCCAAACGGTGCAAAACCATCAGTACTCAAGCCTAATCTCACATTCCTCGATTCACAAGCAAATCCTGGAAACACGTTATCAAGGTGTTTCCAGGCTTCAGAGTCGGACGGATGTCTCATATCCCCAGCCTCAGTATCTTCAGAATTTCTTGCATGCCACGTCATGTGTTGAGCTGTAGCACTAGATTGAAACAATCTCATTAAACGAGGAATGATAGGAAGATAATACATCCTCTTATGTGGCACTTTCTTTTTTGTCTTGCTCGATTGACCACCTGGTCCCTTCCGTCGTGGCTCTTTGTACCGGGGATGGCCACACATTCTACACATAAGAAGATCGCTATCGTCATCACCCCAGTATAACATGCAACCATTCACACAACAATCAATCTTCTCAACCGGCAAACCCATATTCTTCATCAGTTGTTTACTCTGATGAAACGTCGTAGGTACTTTATTATCGACAGGACAAATCTTACTGCATAATTGTGTCATTTGCTCATATGCTCTGTTAGATAGCTTGTTCTCCGTCTTGATAGCCATAAGTCGAGCATTAAATGACAACTGAGAATGAGAATCACACCCTGGATACAAATCTTGATCGACTAATTTGAGCATCTCATAAAACTGAAATGCTTCATCAGTTGGTTCCTCCTCTATATTTGACATACCGGCTTCCATCACCATTGTTTGATACATATCGGGTTCTTCCACTCCAAACTCTTGATCGTTACTGGTGCCGACATGCTCGACGTGTACTGGTTGTTCATAAATTGCAGTAGTGTAATAGTACAAGACTTGATCAAAATTATAAGGCCACCGTTGTTCGCCATGACTTGTCCAATTATAGTAATTATCAACGAACCCATTCATGACAACGTGGCATAAGACTTCATCAATGCTTTTAAATGATCTATTCCGACATTTCTTAGCATTACACGGACACCTAATACAATCCCCAGACATGTAATGTGGGTGTAGCTTTGCAAATTCAACAAATGACACGAGTTTATCATAAAATTCACCATTCACATTTCCTAAAACGAGCCTAGGAGTACAATACATCCACCGACGATCCGGCAATTCCATCTGTTAAACAATTTGACCAAATTAAAATTACACACTAAAAATTAAACACTAAAAGTAAAAACTATATACATTTCACAAAAATTAAACACTAAAAGTTATAAAACTATATACATTTCATAAAAATTAATTGCAGTAAAACTATGTACACTTAATAGAAAAACATACCTTAAATTTTCACTCCACTCCAAAATTTTCGCTCTACTCCAAAATTTTCGCGTGTTTTGGGTTCTGGAACAATTTTAAATACTACATGCCGACGGAAATGTCATTTCGTCGGTATATCACGCGCCGAAATTCCGTCGGTATTGCCAATGCCGACGGATAATTTGAGTCGGTAACACAGATTTCAAATTTATGTCAAATCAGTCAGATTCCGTTGACCAATTTTCAGTCGGTATTTACATTGCCGACGGAAATTTTCGTCGGCATTGAACATGTGTCAATACCGACGGAATCACTTTCCGTCGGTAAAAGACGCGTATAAAAAAAATTAAAATACGCATTCTTAACACTCCAACCACACTCAAAACAACCTACTTCTTCACAAACATCAAAAAATAAAAAAATACAGAAACTCATGTCTTCATCTTCGGCATCCATGAAAATTGTGGTATGCCATTGTGGAAAAGAAGCTCGTGTGTGCATGTCGAAGCAAGAAAAAAGCAGAGGTAGACTATTTTATACTTGCCCAGATTCACTAAATGGTTCTGCATGCTCCTTTTTTGTTTGGGCCGATGAACACGAAATCCACGGACAAGGAACGGGTTCACACGGAATGTTTCCGGGCATGGTGAGGAGAATTGACTCACTTTTGCTTGAAAATCAAGAGCTCAACAACAAGTTGATTCATGTGCAACTAGTTGGGGATATGTATAAGGATACATCTGACCAACTAACATCATAATTAGGATTTGAAGTTGGAAAGGTTGAAGAGCTAAAGAAGCAGAGGAACTTTCTTATTGTGGCCATAATATTCTGTGTTCTACCCTATGTGTTCAAGTTTATAGGCTGGATGTAATCCTAAGTTTATGTCTCTAATATGTATTGCTAAGTTTAATATGTATTGCTAAGTTTATGTAATGCTAAGTGTATGCATGTAATGTAACCACAACAACAACCTTTCTTCAAGGCAATTTTCAATGAAAATGTTGTTTATCTATCACATATAGTCTCCCATCACATTCACATTCACATTCACATAAACACAAACATGAAAAAACAGAGTACATTCAAACATAAATGAAGATCCAATACAGATAACATCCAAAATCACACATAAAACATAACTAAAATTAATATACACATTCTTAACACATAAAACACACATAACTAAAATTAAACAACTAATACTTAAACATAAAAGTAAATAGTTCAACAATAATGCAGATAAAAATAAATAGTTCTACGAGACATAAAAGTAAATAGTTCTACGAGACATAAAAATAAAATTGTTCAACACATAAAAAAAAAAAAAATTGTTCAAAGTCACTCAATCACCATACATATACATATCAAGGCCATCATCGTCGCCAACGAACTGCTGAGCCATCATGTCATCATCAAGTATGGTCGGGACATAGCCTGAGGGGGTTGAGGGGGCTGGGGGAACAGGCACGTTCACGTTGGCCGTTGGTGGAGGAGCTTGCATGGTTCTCTGATAAACCTCCTTGATCCTCTCGTCCGACCACCCCAACTCTCGACCCATATTCATATGCATCACATGGATGTAATGGTTGAATTGTGCCATCATATCAGGAGTTGGGGTGGAAGATACGGAACCCTGCGATGCCGTCTGGGACGGACCAGCGTCGGACCTGACATCACTGCTCATACGACCAAGGCCCAGAACTCGTCCGCGGGTGGTGGGGGCAACTTCCAAATAAGTCTAGTCCACCACCTCGACTGTAGGGGCACTGCTGGTTCCGGCTTGAGTAGGGTCGACTTGAGTTCCGATCTCGGCCATCCTCCGATTCATCTCCAACTATATAATTAATAATTGTAAATTAATAGAATAAACTATAAAAAAAATGTATTTAATTAAACAATTTTATTACTTACGTGGAGGTTAGTTGTGCGCCCGTATGTGGATTGCTGTGTATTCTCGTCAAACGGATGAGCAATGCTCAACCGGTCCAAGTGAGTGGGTACACGCCCCGTCTCCCATTCCTAATAATTAAATTTATGTATTATATATACTAAATAATTAAATTTATTGAAATTAATTAAAAAAATATTAAACACTTACAATGACAAGCGACCGCTCAAGGATGGACCGGGCTCCACACCGATGCCTGGACATCCCACCCCCAACGTCGGATCTCCGGTTGGCCTTAGCAATCTCACACTTCCTGATGTACTCAGGATCCAGCCACTCCCTCGTCAATGAATCCCACAATTCAACATCATTAGCATCCTTACCCAAGCTCTGCGTTGTCCCATCGGTCCGCCATGCCATTCTCCATTCGTACATTAAATCCTTATACCGCTCTTGCGCCGATTTACTGAAATGCTTGAACATAGCTGATTAGTGTGAAAATTGCTCGAAATTCATGTGTTTAATTCGTTTAATTTTATAGGATTTCGTGCATTATTTACACTAAATTGACTAATTGCACTCGATTTGGAGAAGTGGTGTGGTTTACTATTTTTGTAGGTAAAATGAGGTGTTTTGAATCAAATCACGGAAAAATACAGCCTTTAGATCGAGTCCATGAGTTGACCACATGAAAGAAGGTGAAGTGAGGGTTGAAACGTGATAAGAATCGAGTTGATCGGATACCCGGATCAAAAGATATGAGCAAAACAAGGAGTGAAGGAGGGGCACGGCCGAGCCCGAGGCTCGAGCTGGACGTGCCCGATACAGCAACAAATCAAAAGTGAGAGTGCACGGCCGAGCTTCATGGCACGGCCGAGCTCCTGAAATTATTTTTTTGGTCAGGCCGAGCTCCTGAAATGGGAAGGAAGCACTGGAATTTCTAATAGCTTATGGGCCCATTTCACCTTAATTAATTAGGCCCAGGCACATTTTATTAAATGAAAAGCAGCTGCAATTAATTAAAGGGGGCCCATCTCATTCAGCTGGATTCGGCCAATTGGGGGCAGCAATAGAGGAAGATACACACGCACACAGCTGGGAGAGGAGGACACATGCAGATACGCAGCAGCTCCAATTGGGGGAAATTCTTCCACCCCACTCCACTCAAAATAGATTAGATTAAGTTAATTTCAATTTCTTAGCTAGTTTTAAATTAAGTATTTCATAGTATTGAAGAATTTGAAGACAAATGAGGTGATATTTTTCTTTAATTGAATGTTTAGTTGTTTATCTTTCATAAGCTTGCTTTCAATTGTTAATTTAATTATTGACTAGGTTTGTTGGTGTTTGGGTGTTTGGATTTATGATATAATTAGATTTTTAGTTTGATTTAGATTGTTTAATTATATTGGTGGTGTATTGATTAAATTAGTGGGTATTTATTGATCATTTGCTTAAATTCAATTATTAGATTATATTTTGACTCATGATTAGTGCAACGAGAGTTGGTTAGTCTTGACGATAGTATAATCGAGGGTTGGGAGTCGAGTGAATTGAGTTTATATTGGATTATCGCAACGAGAGTTGGGTAATTTTCATTAGAACCCCATTAATTTACACTAATTATTTGAATGAGAGTTTGAGTGATTAGTGAGGAGATCATAGGAGTTTGGTTTCTAGTATTCAAGTGGAAAAGCATGATTAGGGCTTAGATTAGATTAATTTAGATAGAGTAGAACCCCCTAATTGTGTGATTACCCGGGTAAGAACGACTCTATTCTTCCTCCCAATCTTAGGTGGTTTATTAGATACATTCTTAGTGATTGCTCTTATCATACAACAACCAATGAATTAAACGTCCAAGTTAAGCTTTAATCGATTTCCACATAATGAAGAACACCCGAACACTACTTCTTTATTTGATATTTGATCATCATTTTACTTGTTTTTCTTAGTTAGCATTTATCTTGTTGATTTTTGCATTTAGTTTTAGTCGTTCACCCCCATGTTCATCACTATAATTACGTGACGACGTACAACACTAAGGCTACACAAGCAAACTAGTCTCGTGGTTCGATAATTTAACCGGGCACTTACTTTTACTACGAGGATCCTCTTACACTTGAGAGGTGAGTATTGAAAAATACGTGTCAATAGCTTGGTCCGAGTACATATCCCGATCCCAAGTGACATGTTTCTGCACATATAATAAATTGTTTATTATTGAACAAATTAACAAACATTAATTAAATACTCCCTCCGTCCGCCTATAAGCTTCCCATTTTACCATTTTGGTCCGTCCGTCTATAAGCTTCTCATACCCTTTTTGGTAAGTACTTTTTCTTACACATCACTTTATATCTTACTTTTTCTCTCTATCTCTCTCCTTCTTTCAATCACATCACGTGTACTATATCTATTATTTAATCACTTTTCTTAATATATGTGCCAAAAAGTAACGGGAAGCTTATAGGCGGACAGAGGGAGTAATTAAGTAATTAATTACTACCTGAAATTCCTCGAAGTACGCCCACTTTTTTTTATTTTGGGACCTTCCTCCAAGTAATTGCACTCGCAGAGATCGGTAAAGCGCCAAAAGCAATCGTGCATACCTTAGAGACCTCGTTACCAGGTAACAATCTGTGACATTAATTAACAAACAAAACACATTATAAATTAAAACGAATGCGAAATTAATTATTAATTATTAAACAATAAAAGTATTTAATTACTTACACTCTTCTGTCGACCCAAACGGGCTGTCGGCCATCCCGAGCAGGAACAGCAGGATGCTCCCGGGCAGACGACTGAGACGACAGCGGAGGCGACGGGTGCGGAATGGGTGGCGGAGGCGACGACAATGGTGCCCGAGACAGTATAGGCGGCGCCTCGGGTCTAAGTGTGGCTCGGCTCTTCCTCGATCGGTTACGTGACTCGGAGGCCCCGTGAGATCCCGAGCCACCAGCACCATCTCCACTCATCTATTTAATTTAAACATTCAAATTAATAAATATATATATAATACTAATTAATTAATAATAAATTTCTTAATTTAATAAAAAAAACAATAATCTAATAAATTAAAATTTAATCCCTAAATAATAACCTATTTTAATCAATAATAACCTATTTTAATAAATAATTTTCTATTCAATCAACCATACCTAATTTAATCAATAATTTCCTATTTTATTCAACAATAACTAATTTAATCAATAATTTCCTATTTTAATAAATAATTTCCTATTTTATTCAACAATAACTAATGTTGGTCCTGAAAGGAGTATATAACAAGTGTATGGGGGGGGGGGGGAATACACTTGTATGCAATTCTTTTCAACTTTTTGATCAAACCAGAGTTCAGCAAGTTTGTCTTGAACAACTCTGCTGAAGATGATTAACTCTTCTAAGATAATCAAACTACTAAGTACTATTGAGTACTTAGTTGAATAACTATCTAGGGGAGTTATATGTGCGGAATAGTGGTTGGCCCTTTAGTTTAAACTCCTTTAAGTTCTGAAATCACTTAGTCAAATAATCCAGTTTTCAGGGAACTTGTCCAATATAGTTTTTGCACAGTCTTTGAATATGTATCCTTTGAAAGATCAGTTTTGTGTGTAGTGTTGAATGAATGTAAGTACTTGTAAAGCAAATCAACACAGGAGTTTATAGTGGTTCAGAGACTCAAGCTCCTACATCCACTTTCCCTGATTTAACAGGATAATTCCTTCACTCTTGGAATTAACTTGTTTTATAGTGCCAAGGTGCACTTGATCGAGAACACCACTCCTTGGTGAATTGATCCCTAGGATGTCTAGAGTCCTAGTACCCTCTTCTCAACTCAGAACTGAACTGTTCTTCTCTCAACAGTCAGCTCCTACCACTTCTACTACTACAACCTTCTCACTTTCTCACCTGAAAGGGGTAAGGGTTGAAGTAAGGTTCCAACTAATGAGATATCCTTTACAATGAAGATCAGTGTATAAGGATAGGATATCTCTCTAAGCTTTGTAGGGATATACAATTGGGTTCAGCTTAGAAGAAGTGTATGAAGACTAAGATAGTCTTTGAAAGTTTTGAAAGCACTTTGACTTGTAGGATAGTTGGATATTCTTGTCAAGGTTGAGGTGCTTCAAATGGTCTTCACACTTCTGTATTTATAGACAAATTTGAGGATTTGCCCGTTGGAGAGGCAGTCCCAAATTGCTATAAATGTCTTCCTTGAGTTCTTCAAACTGGAAGACAGATTCTTGATAGTGACATGTCCTTATTTGGGTAATAAACTGTTGTTAAGATTTTGTCTTCATTCTGCAGCACTTTTCCCAATGTTTGACTTCTTGTTAAGACTTGGACATGGCTTCTGAAGATTGATCCAATGATAGGACAACATTCCTTATCAAATGGACAACTTCTCCTTATCACTATCAGCAGTTTTGCTTATCAGCAAGGTTGGCTTGCTCTTCTTCAGATGACTTGGCTCTTTCCCTTTGCTTCACTTGGAATTGATCTCAGCATGATACAATGAAGTCTTTTAGGGTGTAGTTGTCTCTTTCTCTTCAGCATAGTTGACCTTCAAACATTAGAGCATTTGTTCTGGTTCAATTCTGCTGAGACAACTCTTCTGGACAACTCTCCTGATTAGCATACTTGATCTTTGAGCTTCAGAGCTTTTGTTTTTGCACAGAGTTAACCTCTCTGGACAACTCGATCTCCTGATCAGTGCATTTGAGTAAACTTGTCCTTTTGAGCTTTACAACCTTGTTCTTGCATAGAGACAACTTCTCTGGACAACTCTCCTGATCAAGGTATTTGGTTTTCAATAGAGTATGCTTGGCCTTAGTGTTTGTTCCAGAATTTGAGCCTTGAGGGGACTTGATCTTGATCATCTTCAGAGCATAGGTTCCCCCTCACAATGTGCATCTAATCATCTAAGAGCTGCCTAACATATCAGCTTCTCATCTAGCCTTATGCTATGTGTTCTAACAAACTTAGAGCACAATCATCTTGACTTAGGCATGTCTCAGGGGGTTTTGGTATTTAATCAAAACATATGTCATTTTATTCCCAACAATTTCCCCCTTTTTGATGATGCCAAAACCTATACATTTTATGCAAAAGTGACTTGACTACACCTATTACATTTATCTTCAGAATACATGACTGAGGTCAATTTCCCTGAAAGAAAATGTGTTAGTGTACTCACCATTCATGTTGCAAATAGGTTTCAAGAATAGGCATAGAGATCTTTGTTTTTCAGATTCAAAATATGCTCAACTATCATTCAAATGAAAATCATTACAACATGTTGATAGTTTGAACAAAAACATATCAGAGCATGAGATATTACAATTAAGCACACATCTATTACAAAAATATGATATACTCTTAAAACATTTATCATTTAGGCATTAGAGCACATCATATCAGCAGCTTGAGCATCTTCAGAATAGTTGACCAAAACACAAATTAGTAACCAACTTAAGTATTCATCCATTTCAGCATATAAAAGTCAGGAAGACTTAGCCATTTCAGAGATCATCTTCTTTAGGTGGCACCATCCCATATTGTGCCCACACTCTCTTCTTGAGTTCCATGGCTTCCTGGTTGGTTCTTTTGGGTCCAAGGGTCATCTTGTTCAGCTTAAGAATCTCTGTGAACTCCCTCAGGATCCTTGCTTGGTCAATCCATCCATCAAGCTTTGGAGGCATGTAGATGATAGGCTTGGGAGCATTGAGTTCAATTCTTGCAATGTCAGCAGCTGCAAGCAATTGTTGATACAACTCTCTGTAATACTCTATCATGAACTCAGCAAAGGAGGAATTGGCATCTCCTCCATTCCATCTGTCAATGACATAATAGTCATAGACAAACTCCCTTTTTGCTTCTTCCCATGTATCATTCAGCTGAATTGGCACCCATTTATCCAGGTGTGGATATTTGGTGTCCATTGGGACTAGAAGCTGAGGCTTCATCTTGCTGTAAGTTGCTCTCCTCCTTCTTGGTTTCTGAAAGTTTGCTCTTCTCTTATCTCTTGTTCTTTGTGCTTCATCCATCAAATCCATTTTCTCTTGGGCCCTCATCATGGCCAGTTTCTGTTGTGTTTCAGGGTCTTTGCCATACCCTTCATGAAACAATTTTGATGGATCATTCAGAACCACAATCTTTGTCTTCTTTGGTCCAGGTCCAAAGCCTTCTTCATATAAAGCTTCCACATCTTCAGTAGCTTTGGCACCTTCAGCAATGTTGACCATTTCAGAAGACTTGTCTTTTTCAACAGTTTTGAGCTCTTCAGCAGCTTTGGCCTTCTTTGATGTAGGTTCATCATCATCAATTCTGAATTCAGGTGGAAGATCAAGACTGTTAGGAAAGTCAGTAAAAGTCTCAGCTTGTCTTTTCTTTCCTTTTGCCCTCTTGATCTTTCCTCTAGTTTGGACACCTTCAGCATCTTTGTCCAAACCAGACACCTCACCACCTGGTCTCTGTTGTAACCTCATTCTTTCTTCTTGTGCCGAGGCCATTGAATTCTTCAAGGCAAGTGCTAGTTGCTCTTCTTCATCCAATTCTTCCAAGTTCAGCACTGCTGGTTCTTTTCCTTTTCCTTCAGCAGCTTTGTCTTTTCCCTTGACTGGGCTTCCAATCACCAAGGCACCTTTTGCTCTAGCTCTTTCCCTTTCCCCCTTTTTGGCAGCATCAAAGCACTGGGGTTTGAGCTCACTCATTGTTGTAGCCATTAGGGATTGGGCTTGGTTTAGAGATTTCATCTCCTCCAACAAATATACATTCTCATCATGTATATTTTGCATCCTATCACTGCTCAAGCTAAGGAAAGCTAGAACAGGCTCCATCTTTTGTTGGACAACCTCCTCCAAGGTTGCTTTCAGGGATGCATCAAGTTGGGCTTTAAGGAGCTCAGTGAGGTTGACCACTGCACTTTCAGCAATGTTGGCCATCACCTCTTGGGAAAATTTTTCAGAGGCTGCTTTCACCATAGCCAGCCTTTGTTCTTCAGCTCTTTTCTTTTGTAGTGCAGTCTTCTTTCCAAGAGCTTGCTTGACAGTTAGCCTGAGAGCTTTGACATTGGCATTATGATTGTCTCTCAGCAGCTTTTGTTCCTTCTTGACCTCTTCTGAGATGGATTCCATGGTGGATTTGGCTTTTTGCACCTCAGTGGAAATGGTTTGGAGACCAGATTCCACACCACTAATCATTGCTTCCAATGTGGGTAGCACCACATCCTCAGAGCCAGTTAATCTCATCTCCACAGATGCTAGAGTTCTTCCTTGCTCATCCAGTGCTCCTGAAGTTTCAGCATGAGCAGATTGGACTTGATGAGCCAAGGAGTCCAATTTCTCTGATTGCATTCCAAGTAAGGCTTGTGCTGAGCCTGTATCTACTTGGATAGGGGCATCTGTCAAGAACTCATCTGCAAAGATTTGGTCAAGAGAAATACCTGCAATGTTAGACAAATCAAACATGTTAGGGAATAAACACTCATCACCCTCAATTTATTTTGTATAAGACTCTGATACATCGGCAGCCTTCTTCTCATTTTCAACTCTTTCTTTTCTCCCTTCATAGATAATGTTCTCACCCAAG
The DNA here is from genome assembly GCA_963675135.1 of Galeopsis tetrahit. Lineage (NCBI taxonomy): Eukaryota > Viridiplantae > Streptophyta > Magnoliopsida > Lamiales > Lamiaceae > Galeopsis > Galeopsis tetrahit. The sequence continues at coordinate 69,352,578 of OY776125.1, read as the reverse complement.
GAATCAGGCCTCCTTTCATCAAGGGATTCTTGAAGTTCAGATTTGACTTCAAGAATAACCTGTCCTTCCTCACTTATTCCACCCTCATATGGTGGTACACTCACAATCTTAGTGATTACTACCTCTCTTTCATCCATAACTCCCTCTGATTTTTTGTTTCTATTTTCCTTTTCAACCCCTTCTCCTAAACCTGCAGCATCTTCACCTTCAACAAGGTTCACAGGTGGCAGTTGTGAGGAGATCACAGTGCTTATTTCAGCAGCCACTGAGTCATCCTGAATGATTAAGGGCTGATCAGTGTCCAACTCTTCTGACACTGAATAGGCCTTAACCAAACCAGCCTCTAGCATAGGAACCTCAACATCTTTAGGCTGTGCCTTGGGTTCAGAAGAACCTTCATTGGCAGATGTGTCTTTGGTTGTGTTACCACCCTTGGTCAACACCTCTGATGATACAGAGCCTTTCCTATGATAGGTTCTAGGAGGGTTTGAAAGTCTGTCTGCTACAGAAGACTTGGGTTAGGAGGGTTCAGGGAGGTTGGCTTGAGGGGTTTCAGGAGGGTTGGAGTTTGAAGGGTTTGAGGGATCATCAGGGGAATCATTATCTGAGCTGCTATCAGGGTGTTTGATGCCCTTAGCTTTTCTCTCTTTCTCCTCAATGATTTTATCATCTACCAACTTTGCAAAAACTTCCTCATCAGTGAGGAATCTTGTCTTCAGCACACCAGCAAAGTGTAGCAGTCTACTCTCCTCCACTTGCCACCAATTAGCACCCTTATCTTGGATGACCTGAGAGATCTCCATCAATGTTTTGTCCTTGACATCCACTAGCATTCTCAAGTCATGGAACATTTTCTGAATTCTGGAAAATTCAGCAAGCTGTGGGTATAGGCTGTCCACAGTGGCTTTGGCTCCTCCTCTGAGCATACTTTCATAAGTATACTCCTCCTCATTCTAACTAGATGGAGAACTTTGGGCTATAGGGGAGTTAGCTGTGGTTTCCTTAATTGCAGCTTCAGGCAAGTTAAGTTCAGGAGGGTTGGCTTCAGAAGGATTAGGCTCAAATGAAGGTACTTCAGTTGCTTTAGAGAGCAATGGATCTGAAGGGGCTTTGCTCAGGGGAGTTGGCTCATTGAGTGCATGTTCTAAAAGTTTGGAGTAATTTAGCATGGATGAATCAAGGGGGGACAGAAGCCTTGTCTCATCTACTGCTAAGTCTGCTAGCACATCAATGCCACTTCTCTGCATACTTCCTTCTGGAGAGTATCTGTTAGTGAGATCTACAGGGGTGATGGGTTGGTTGGGAGGGGTAACATGGGTTTCAGGGGAGTTGGGCTCAGGATTTTGAATTTCAGGGATGTTGGCCTCTATTGGTTGACCTTCAGGGACCTTGGATTCTGGAGTTCCAGAACCAGATGAGTTGGTCCTTGACTTGGATTTGGTCCTGCTTTCAGCTCTGCTCTCTCTTAGAGCAAGTTGGAGAGACCTTTCTTCCTGAAGCTCCAGCACCTTCTCAGTGGGCTTGGCCCTTCTCTTGCTGGCCCTACTGCTCCCACTTCCTTCCACTTCTTTCTCAGGGACAACTTCTCTGATCCTCTTATCACCTCTAGACTTTTGTCTAGTCTCATTGTACTTCAACCTCAATTCTTCTGAGTGGTCAGAAGGCACACTTACTCCCTCTTCTGCCACTTCATCAACTTCAACTGATGCTCCTGAGGCTTCTCTTGAAGATATTTGAGAGATTTTCTTTGTTTTGACAGCCCTGGCCTTAGTTCTCTTCTTCATCTTAGGCTTCTCTTCAACCTTTTCAGCAGGGTTGGCCAGAAGCATCCTTCTTTGCTCAGTTTTCTTGCTGGGCTTTCTAAACAGTATTTTCTGAGCTGGGAGGGGTTTGGCAAAGGTTTGCATCTCAGAGTAGTGAGCAAACTTCTCAATTAGTAAACTTGCTCTGGTGCAATATCTCAATTTTCCTTCCATCACAACCTTGTTGTGAGCTTTCACTTTGAACTTTGCCTTTTCTTTCATCATCTCAGACAAGATGAAAGTCCTCCAATCAAACTTGATGCCTTTATCACTGGCATCAATCACTGCTGCCATAATCCTTATCCTAGGATGGCTTACTTGTTCTAAGCTTCCAGTGTTGCTGAGCAAACTCTTTGCTACTACCTCAAATAGGGTTAAGAACTCTGGCTTGAGTGTTCTTTTGTGTTGAGGAGAGGATAGTGGCCCTGGAGTAATGAGCCATTCTTGAGCAATTTCTTGCTCAAGACCATTTCCATAGAATTCTGGATTCCTTCCCTCTGAAGGCAGTCCAAAAGCAGCTTCAACCTCTTCCTCAGAGAATTTCACCCTGTGAAATCTTTCCTCCTCTTCTCCTTCTGCTACAAAGGACAATCTTGTGGAAACTGCTCCATCTTCAGGTTTGCCTCTCCATTTGAGAAAAGCAAAGAACTCTGCCATGTAGGATTCAAGACAAGAGTCTGGCTTTTCTTGCATGAACTTCTGGAGACCTGCCCTTCTCAACCATCTCAGGGTTGGAGTAACATTAGGATCCTCACTCTCAAAAGAAAGGATTGGCTCGAATGTGAGGTTGTTTTTGTGACTTAGATAGCCAAAGTCTAGGTCAAGATCCTTGTTGAAGAAATCAACAACCATTTCTGGTTTTACTTTGGGAGCCATTGAAGGTTTCAGAGAAGAAAATTTGACAGAGTTTGAGAGTGTTTGGATAAAATTTGAGCTAGGGTTTCGAATACTTGGGGAAAAAGTGTTTGTGGGGGATCTTAAGGCTTGTGAATATTCTAAAAAGAATGTTTGTCAATGAGTTGGTGGAGTCTTAGTGCAATTCAAAGGTGAACAAAAATGGAAATCAAAATGAACGGCCAGGATTGTCTTCAGGGGAGTTGTCCAATTTTGATCCAATGGTCAAAAACCAATGTAACATTGAGTGGTTGGTTTTATTCAAAACGTGGAGCCTATTTAATATTAGTTAATGGTTGGGGAGTTTTCAAGGTAGATCATGGATTGAAAAGGTGTAATGCAAACAAGAGTTAAATCTTGGCATTTAATGCATGGAAAGTGACCTTTTGGGTGGGAGACAAATTAAATCCCAAAAAGATGATATCTGTAATTGGAATGGGACATAATTCGAATTAGGCAATGATTACCCAAAATAGGTGCTTATCAGACCAAGATTTGGTTTGATAGCTAGGACACCTTATCTGACCCCACTAGGACAAGTGTCCTGAAAAGATGTGGACAAGTGTCCTGAAATTCTATGGACAAGTGTCCTGAATTATTTAGGTCATCTCTTCTGAATTTCAGTAGACTTGACCAAGTCTGCTGAAGTTTGAAATTTGTTCCCCCTTAATGAATGAACTCCTTTGGACTCAATTGTCCAATTTCCCTGGATCAAGTAGACCCAACTCTGCTGATAATTCCAGAAATCTTGCTTTTGCAAGTGGCTTTGTCAATATATCAGCTTTTTGATGATCTGTGTGGATCTTTACCAACTTGATATCCTTCTTCTCCACATGATCTCTAATGAAGTGATGCTTGATGTCCACATGTTTGCATCTTGTGTGCAAGACAGGATTTTGTGATATTGCAATTGCACTGTTGTTATCACAAAATATTGGCACTTCAGTAGAGTTGACTTTGTAGTCTCTGAGTTGTTGTCTCAACCAAAGAATTTGAGCACAACAACTTCCAGCAGCAACATATTCAGCTTCAGTGGTGGAGGTGGCCACTGTGTTTTGCTTCTTGGAAAACCAAGATATGAGTTTGTTGCCTAAGAATTGACAAGTCCCTGAAGTGGACTTTCTGTCAATTCTGCATCCTCCATAATCAGCATCTGAGTAGCCAGTTAACTCAATATTGTCATCAGCAGGGTACCAAAGGCCTAGATTTTCAGTGCCTTTGAGATACCTCAAGATCCTCTTTGCAGCCTCAAGGTGGCTTTTCTTAGGATTTGCTTGAAACCTTGCACAAACACCTACTGCAAAGGTGATGTCAGGTCTGCTGGCAGTGAGATAGAGGAGTGAACCAATTATTACTCTATACTCAGTGGAGTTGGTTGGAACACCACTCTCATCAGGATCCATCTTCCAATTTGTGTTCATTGGGATCCTTACTGGCTTGCTTGATGTACACCCAAATTTCTTGATCATTTCTCTGGTGTACTTGGCTTAGTTGATGAAGATTCCTTCTTTTGATTGCTTGACTTGTAGACCCAAAAAGAAGTTCATCAATCCCATCATGGACATCTCAAACTTGCTTTGCATGAGCTTGGAGAACTTCTCACACAGCTTCTCATTAGGGGATCCAAAAATTATGTCATCTACATAAATTTGGACAAGCAAGATGTCCTCTCCTTCAGAGATTCTGAAGAGAGTTCTGTCCACAGTTCCCTTGGTGAATCCATGATCCAAGAGGAATTGTGACAGTGTGTCATACCAAGCCCTAGGGGCTTGCTTGAGTCCATATAGAGCCTTCTTCAGTCTGTATACTTGGTTTCCAACCTCAAAACCTGGTGGTTGCTCCACATAGACCTCTTCTTTCAAGACTCCATTCAGAAAGGCACTTTTGACATCCATTTGGTACACTTTGAACCTCTTGTGGGCTGCATAGGCTAGGAAGAGCCTTATTGCTTCTAGCCTTGCCACAGGTGCAAAGGTCTCATCATAGTCAATGCCTTCATGCTGGCAATAGCCTTTTGCTACTAGTCTTGCTTTGTTTCTGACAATCACATCATTCTCATTCTTTTTGTTCTTGAACACCCACTTGGTTCCAATAACATCTTGATGTGAGGGTCTATCCACCAGCTCCCATACTTCATTTCTGGTGAATTGATTGAGTTCTTCCTGCATGGCTGTGATCCAATTGGCATCTTGAAGTGCTTCTTCAATATCACTTGGTTCTTGTTCTGACAAGAAACAATAGAACATAGCACTTTCACCATGAAAACTTCTGGTTTTTACTCCTATACTTGGGTCACCAAGTATCAGATCAGTAGGATGGTCATACAACCAAGTCCTTCTTTTTCTGATCCCTTCAGTAGAGTTGTCCTCTACTAAGGTTGAGTCACCAGTGTTATAGAATTCAGGGTAATTGAATGCAGGATCTAATTCAGGATCATAATGAGGGGTGTTGTTCTCAATGTCAGGGACATTGGAATTTTCAACATTTTGAGTTCCCCCTTGATTATTTGACCCATTAACTACCTCAGCAGGAACTGCTTCTTCATTGGTAGTTGTTACCTGGATGTGAACTGGGATTGGCTCATTCAGTTCACCATTTCCATCAGTGGGGTTTGTCTCAGGAAGGTTGCCTTCAGGATTGTTGTCCAATATAGTATTTTCAGGTAGGTTGGCTTGGACAACTTCTATAAATTCAGTGTCTTTGTCTTTTAGACTCAGTCTGGTTGTCCTCTGTGTGATTTCTTCAGGTTCCAAGTTTTCATTCCTGGACTCATGAATAGATTCATCAAACACAACATGAGGTGTTTCTTCCACAATAAGGGTTTTCTTGTTGTAGACTCTGAAAGCTCTACTGATTTGAGAATATCCAAGGAATATTCCCTCATCAGCTTTACTGTCAAAGGCTTTCAGCTGTTCTTTCCCATTATTGTGTATGAAACACTTACAACCAAAGATGTGAAAGTATGACACTTTAGGCATTCTTCCTTTCCAGAGTTCATAAGGAGTTTTGCCTTGCCCCTTAGTAATCAAGCATCTATTTTGAGTATGGCATGCAGTATTTATAGCTTCAGCCCAAAACCTCTTAGGTAAATTTGAATCAGCAATTAAGGTTCTAGCTACTTCTTTTAAGGTTCTATTCCCTCTTTCTGCAACTCCATTTTGCTGAGGAGTTCTAGCTGCTGAGGTTTCATGTGCTATCCCATTAGATGTGCAATACTCATTGATGTATGAATTTATGAACTCAGTGCCTTTGTCAGATCTTATCTTGATAATGTTAAGGCTTTTCTCATTTGACAGTCTCTTGAGAAGTTCAGGTAGTTTGACTTGTGTTTCCTTCTTATTAAGGAGAAATACTACCCATGTGAACCTAGAGTAGTCATCTACTACAACCAATGTGTATTTTCTACCATTTATGCTTGAAGGGGTGATTGGTCCAAAAAGATCCATATGTAGAAGTTCAAGTACCCTTTCAGTAGAAATGACTGGTTTACCTTTGAATGAGGCTTTAATCTGTTTTCCTTCTTGACATGGCTTACACACATGTTCTTTAATGAAAACCTCATTAGGCAGTCCTTTAACTAATGCATTTCTGGCAAGTTTGTTCATTGATTTGAAGTTCAGGTGGTTTAGCCTCTTGTGCCATAACCAACTTTGTTCACTAGTACTCTTAGCAATGAAACATGCAGCATCAGTAGACTTGTCCCAGTCTGCAAAATACACATTTCCTTTCCTAGTTCCAGTCAATAGAATTTGTTGAGTTTTATCTTTAATTAAGCATTTTCCACTTGAGAACTCAACATTGAAATCTTTATCACAGAATTGACTGATACTTAGGAGATTATATTTGAGACCAACTACATAAGATACATTGGTTACTTTGATGTTACCAATCATCAAAGTACCATAACCTTTTGTTGTTGCTTGTGAGCTGTCTCCAAAGGTGACATTTGGGCCTTCTTTTTCAATAAACTTAGTGAGGAGTTCCTTGTTTCCAGTCATGTGCCTTGAGCATCCACTGTTAAGGTACCATGCTGTCTTTTTGCTCATACTCCTCTTCTTGTGGCCCAATGGTACCTGCAATTAGATAGGTTTAGGTACCCTTTGAGTTTTGGGTCCTGAGAGGTTAGCTGTACCTTTAGGAACCCAAACTTGCCTAATCACCCTGATTGATTCAAGGTGGCTAAGTTGTTTTCCTTGTGCATCAACATACACTGTCTTTCCCTTAAATGCCTTAGGGAAAGTATGTGTGAGTGTGTTAACTCTGTAAGTTTCAGGGGAGTTGTCAATTCTCCTGAACTTATGAGTTCTTTGTGCAGCTTGATGAAATCTTTGAGGAAAGGCATATTTATGACCATTACCCTTTGGCATGAGGGGTTTTGGTTGTCTCATTTTATTCTGCCTTTGAGGATAGTTGTCCTTAGGTCTATTCAGCTGAGGCTTTCTTCGAAGAGTTGGCCTTGGCTGATTATACCTTGGATAACTCCTCTGAACATTGTTCAGGAGAGTTGCCCTTCCATTGGGTCTACTCTGCTGACCAACATTCCTCTTGTGTTCAGGAGCCTTGACCTTTTCCAAAGGTTTGGGCCTAGTCTCCTGAGGCACTTGAGTAGGCATTTCATTTAATTTGCCCTTTCCTTTGTTCAGTGGCTGAATTATTTCGTTTTCAGCTTGTTGTGCCACTGATTTAACAAAGATTTTCTTAGTGTTACTTGTAGAAGCAACACTGAGACAAGGTGAAGATTCAAATGGATCAAAACCTAATCCACTTCTTTGGGCCATAGGTCTTTGATAACTCTGAATTTCCTCTATTGCTCTAGAGGATTTGTTCAAAGCAGACATCTTTAATTTCAGGCTCTCTTCACTTGTTTTAAGAATATCATATTCATGTGAGAGATTTTCAAATTTGGCATTCAGAATTTTTAGTTCAAAATCTTTTCTCTTCTGAGAGAGTAGTTGATCATCTATCTCCTTTTGTTGGTCAACTATCCTGAGATTTGCTTCCTTAAGCTCTCTCAAGACTTGTTGATACAACTCAGTAGATTTGACATCAACAGCTACCTCAGAGTTTTTGGCAAGTTCAATAGCCAATCTTTCATTTTCTCTCACACACTTATCATGAAATTCTTATAATCTAGTGAAATCTTCCATCAACTTCCCAAAGGAAAGTTTCAAGTTGACTTCACTAGTGTTCTGTGATAAGAATGATGGTGAGCTAGAAGTGGAGGATACCTCATCATCCTCAATAGCCATGTTGCACACATCATCATCATCATCACTGTTTGAGAACAGTCCATCAGAAGAGTTGAAGCTCTCAGCACTATCAGATTCTTCACCAGCCATCATGGCTTTTCTGTTGGTGAACTTTCTGTCTCTTTTAGCTTGCCTCTCTCTTCTTTCTTTATAGCTCAATTCAGGGCAGTCTTACTGGAAGTGCCCTTTCTTCTTGCAATTGTAGCATAGGTCTTCATCATCATCCTTCTTGGATTCATCTCTTCCTTTTGATGATGAAGGGTCAGCTCTACTGGACCTTCTCCTATCAGAGTACTTGTCCTCTGATCTTTTCTCTTCAGGCTTTTTGTCCTTGGCCTGATCTTCAGGGGAGTTGTACCTCCTCCTGAATTTGTTGTCTTGGTAGAATTTCTTGTATCTATCAAACCTTGTGTTGAGCTTGTCAAACCTTCTAGCCATCAAGGCTAGTTCCTCCTTCATTTCAGTCTTTGAGACTGACTTTGATGATCTGGGAGTGGGTTGCATTTCAGGTTCAACAACTTTGGCTTTGAATGCCACTCCCTTGGTAGGATTTGAAGGTTCCTCAACAGGTTTTCTTCTATTGAGGTCAAACTCATAGGCTTTGAGTTCTGAGAAGATTTGTTGCATGGGCATGGAGGAGAGATCCTTGGTGTTCTGCATCATTACAGCATATACATCCCACTTTTGAGTGAGACTTCTCAAGATCTTCAATCCAACTTCTCTCCTGGAGTACACCTTGCCCAATGAGTTGATTTCATTCATCACATCAGTGAATCTACCAGCAAATTTGTCAATGGACTCATCAGTTTCCATTGAGAATTGTTCAAACTTCTGCACAGCAACTTGGAGCTTGTTCTCCTTGATCTTTTCTGTACTCTCACACATTTCAGCAAGAGTATCCCAAATTTCTTTGGTTGTGGTGCAGTGGTAGACTCTACCCATGACTGCATCTGGAATTGTTTGGTAGAGGGTGTTCATGGCAAGATAATTCAGATTATCTTTCCTCTTTTCATCAACAGTGAAGTCATCTTCATCTTTGGAAATCAGTTCCCTTACATCTGCTCTTTGCTCAGCTGTCACCCTGGGGTTAGTTTGAGTAAACACAAAAGGTCCTCTTGTGATTACCCTTAACATGTCAGTGTGAAGAGATGCAAGATGAGCCCTCATTCTAATTTTCCATAAATCATAATTGTCTATTGAAAACATGGGCAGTTTATGATGTGAAATGTGGTTGACTGGATTTGTGGCCATGTTGTCCAATCCTTGAACAGCAGGTGGAGGAACAGCATTGTTGTTGGCCATATCTCAAGAATAAACAGTTAGTCAACAGGTAAGAGATTTCAGATAGAGATCAGTTCAGTGACCACACAAATATGTGAATTTTTGAAAATCAAGATGGATTTTCAGAAGCAGTGGTCTTTGAACCCCTGCTCTGATACCACTTGTTGGTCCTGAAAGGAGTATATAACAAGTGTATGGGGGGAGGGAATACACTTGTATGCAATTCTTTTCAACTTTTTGATCAAACCAGAGTTCAGCAAGTTTGTCTTGGACAACTCTACTAAAGATGATTAACTCTTCTAAGATAATCAAACTACTAAGTACTATTGAGTACTTAGTTGAATAACTATCTAGGGGAGTTATATGTGCGGAATAGTGGTTGGCCCTTTAGTTTAAACTCCTTTAAGTTCTGAAATCACTTAGTCAAATAATCCAGTTTTCAGGGAACTTGTCCAATATAGTTTTTGCACAGTCTTTGAATATGTATCCTTTGAAAGATCAGTTTTGTGTGCAGTGTTGAATGAATGTAAGTACTTGTAAAGCAAATCAACACAAAAGTTTATAGTTGTTGGGAATAAAATGAGATATGTTTTGATCTAATACCAAAACCCTCTGAGACATGCCTAAGTCAAGTTGATAGTGTTCTAAAAATGTTAGAACACATAGTATAAGGCTAGATGAGAAGCTGAAATGTTAGGTAGCTCTTAGACAATTAGATGCACAATTTGAGGGGGAACCTATGCTTTGAAGATGATCAAGTTCAAGTCCCCTCAAGGCTCAAATTCTGGAACAATCACTTAAGAGTAAGGACACTCTATGAAATCTAAGATGCTCTTATCAGGAGAGTTGTCCAGAGAAGATGATCCTATGCAAGAACAAGATTGTAAAGCTCAAAAGGACAAGTCCAATGAAGATGCTCTTATCAGGAAAGTTGTCCAGAGAAAGTACTCATAAAACTCTGATCAGGAGAGTTGTCCAAAGAAGCTAGCCATATGCAAGAACAAGTTTACATAGCTCAAAAGGACAAGACTACTCAAAGGTTTTCATCAGGAGAGTTGTCTAGAGAAGTCAACTCTAGGCATAAAGTGCTCTGATGCAAAAAGATTAAATATACTGATCAGGAGAGTTGTCCAGAGGAGTTGTCTCAGCTAAATTGACCAAGATCAAGTGCACTGAAAGCTTGAGATCAACTGTGCTGAAGAGTTTGAGACAACCAATCCCTAAAGGTCCTCAAAGAAATAAGCTAAGACCATACTCAAGAGAAATAAAGGGAAAGAGCCAAGTCATCTGAAGAAGAGCCAGCCAACCATGCTGAAAAGCAAAACTGCTGATAGTGATAAGGAGAGTTGTCCAGATGATAAGGAATGTTGTCCTATCATTGGATCAACCTTCAGAAGCCATGTCCAAGTCCTAACAAGAAGTCAAACATTGGGAAAAGTGCTGCAGAATGAAGACAAAACTGTTACAGCCGTTTATTACCCAAATGAGGACATGTCACTATCAAGAATCTGTCTTCCAGTTTGAAGAACTCTAGGAAGACATTTATAGCAATTTGGGGCTGCCTCTCCAACGGGCAAATCCTCCATTTTGTCTATAAATACAGAAGTGTGAAGACCATTTGAAAGTACCTCAACATAATCCAACTAAGCTCAAAGTTCTTACAAGCTAGAGTGCTTTCAAAGCTTTCAAAGACTACCTTAGTCTTCAAACACTTCATCTAAGCTGAACCCAATTGTATATCTGTACACAAGCTTAGAGAGATATCCTATCCTTATACACTGATCTTCACTGTAAAGGATATCTCATTAGTTGGAACCTTACTTCAACCCTTACACCTTTCAAGAGTGAAAGTGAGAAGGTTGTAGTAGTAGAAGTGGTAGGAGCTGACTGTTGAGAGAAGAACAGTTCAGTTCTGAGTTGAGAAGAGGGTACTAGGACTCTAGACATCCTAGGGATCAATTCACCAAGGAGTGGTGTTCTTGATCAAGTGCACCTTGGCACTATAAAACAAGTTAATTCCAAGAGTGAAGGAATTATCCTGTTAAATCAGGGAAAGTGGATGTAGGAGCTTGAGTCTCTGAACCACTATAAACTCTTGTGTTGATTTGCTTTACAAAGTACTTACATTCATTCAACACTGCACACAAAACTGATCTTTCAAAGATACATACTCAAAGACTGTGCAAAACTGATTTGGACAAATTCCCTGAAGCTAAACTGAACTGTGTTGCATTGACTAAGTGATTTCAGAAATTAAGGAGTCTAAACTTAAAGGGCCAACCATTATTCCGCACATATAACTCCCCTAGATAGTCAATCAACTAAGTACTCAATAGTACTTAGTAGTCTGATTATCTTAGAAGAGTTAATCTTCTTCAGCAGAGTTGTCCAAGACAACTTTACTGAACTCTGGTTTGATCAATTAGCAAAAGAATTGCATACAAGTGTATTCCCCCCCCCCCCCCATACACTTGTTATATACTCCTTTCAGGACCAACAAGTGGTATCAGAGCAGGGGTTCAAAGACCACTGCTTCTGAAAATCCATCTTGATTTTCAAAATTCTCATATTTGTGTGGTCACTGAACTGATCTCTATCTGAAATCCATCATTTCTTGACTAACTGATTATTTGTGAGAAATGGCCAACAACAATGCTGTTCCTCCACCTGCTGTTCAAGGATTAGACAACATGGCCACAAATCCAGTCAATCACATTTCTCATCACAAACTGCCCATGTTTTCTATAGACAATTATGATTTCTGGAAAATTAGAATGAGGGCTCATCTTGCATCTCTTCATACTGATATGCTTAGAGTAATCACAAGAGGACCTTTTGTGTTTACTCAAACTAACCCCAGAGTAACAGCTGAGCAAAAAGCAGATGTAAGGGAACTGATTCCCAAGGATGAGGACGACTTCACTACTGATGAGAAGAGGAAAGATAATTTGAATTATCTTGCCATGAACACCCTCTATCAAACAATCCCAGATGCAGTTATGGGAAGAGTCTACCACTGCACAACAGCTAAAGAAATTTGGGATACTCTTGCTGAAATGTGTGAGGGCACTGAAAAGATCAAGGAGAACAAGCTCCAAGTTGCTGTGCAGAAGTTTGAACAATTCTCAATGGAGTCTGATGAGTCCATTGACAAATTTGCTGGTAGATTCACTGATGTGATGAATGAGATTAACTCATTGGGCAAGGTCTACACCAAGAGAGAGGTTGGACTGAAAATCCTAAGGAGTCTCACTCAAAAGTGGGATGTCTATGCTGTAATGATGCAGAATACCAAAGATCTCTCCACCATGCCCATGCAACAAATATTCTCAGAACTTAAAGCGTATGAGTTTGACCTCAATAGAAGAAAGCCTGTTGAGGAACCTTCAAATCCTACTAAGGGAGTGGCATTCAAAGCCAAAGTTGCTGAACTAGAAATGCAACCCACTCCCAGATCATCAAAGACAGTCTCTAAGACTGAAATGAAGGAAGAACTAGCCTTGATGGCTAGAAGGTTTGACAAGCTCAACACAAGGTTTGGTAGATACAAGAAATTCTACCAAGACAACAAATTCAGGAGAAGATACAATTCCCCTGAAGATCAGGCTGAGGACAAAAAGCCTGAAGAGAAAAGATCAGAGGACAAGTCCTCTGATAGGAGAAGATCCAGTAGAGCTGATCCTTCTTCATCTAAGAGAAGAGAAGAATCCAAGAAGGATGATGATGAAGATCTGTGTTATAACTGTAAAAAGAAAGGGCACTTCCAATATGACTGCCCTGAATTGAGCTCTAAAGAAAGAAGAGAGAGACAAGCTAAAAGAGACAGAAAGTTCACCCATAGAAAGGCCATGATGGCTGGTGAAGAATCTGATAGTGATGAAAGCTTCAACTCTTCTGATGGTTTATTCTCCAACAGTGATGATGATGATGATGTCTGCAATATGGCTCTTGAGGATGATGAGGTATCCTCTACTTCTAGTTCACCATCATTCACCTCACAAAACACTAGTGAGGTTAACCTGAAACTTTCCTTGGGAAAGTTGATGGAAGATTTCACTAGATTACAAGAATTTCATGATAATTGTGTGAAAGAAAATGAAAGATTGGCTATTGAACTTTCCAAAAACTCTGAGGTAGCTGTTGATGTCAAGTCTACTGAATTGTATCAACAAGTCTTGAGAAAGCTTGAGGAAGCAAATCTCAGGGTAGTTGACCAACAAAAGGAGATTGATGATCAACTTCTCTCTCAGAAGAGAAAAGATTTTGAACTTAAAATTCTGAATGCCAAATTTGAAAATCTCTCACATGAGTATGATATTCTTAAATTAAGTGAAGAGAGCCTGAAACTAAAGATGTCTGCTTTGAACAAATCCTCTAGAGCAATAGAGGAAATTCAAAGTTATCAAAGACCTATGGCTCAAAGAAGTGGATTGGGTTTTGATCCATTCGAATCTTCACCTTGCCTTAGTGTTGCATCCACAAGTAACACTAAGAGAATCTTTGTTAAGTCAGTGGCACAACAAGCTGAAAATGAAGTAATTCAGCCACTGAACAAAGGAAAGGGCAAATTGAATGAAATGCCTACTCAAGTGATTCAGGAGAAAAGGCCAAAACCTAAGGAAATGGCCAAAGCTCCTGAGCACAAGAGGAATATTGGTCAGCAGAGTAGACCCAATGGAAGGGCAACTCTCCTGAACAATGTTCAGAGGAATTATCCAAGGTATAATCAGCCTAGGCCAACTCATCTGAGAAAGCCTCAGCTGAATAGACCTAAGGACAACCACCCTCACAGGCAGAATAAAATGAGACAACCAAAACCCTTCATGCCAAAGGGTAATGGTCATAAAAAGGTCTTTCCTCAAAGATTTCATCAAGCTGCACAAAGAACTCATAAGTTCAGAAGAGTGAACAACTCCTCTGAAACTTACAGAGTTAACACATTCACACATACTTTCCCAAAGGCATTTAAGGGAAAGACAGTGTATGTTGATGCACTAGGAAATCAACTTAGCCACCTTGAATCAATCAGGGTTATTAGGCAAGTTTGGGTTCCCAAAGGTACAGCTAACCTCTCAGGACCCAAAACTCAAAGGGTACCTAAACCTATCTAAATGCAGGTACCATTGGGCCACAAGAAGAGGAGCATGAACAAAAAGACAGCATGGTACCTTGACAGTGGATGCTCAAGGCACATGACTGGAAACAAGGAACTCCTCTCTGATTTTATTGAAAAAGAAGGCCCAAATGTCACCTTTGGAGATAGCTCACAAGCAACAACAAAAGGTTATGGTACTTTGATGATTGGCAACATCAAAGTAACCAATGTATCTTATGTAGCTGGTCTCAAATATAACCTCCTGAGTATCAGTCAATTCTGTGATAAAGATTTTAATGTTGAGTTCTCAAGTGGAAAGTGTCTAATTAAAGATAAAACTCAACAAACCCTATTGACTGGAACTAGGAAGGGAAATGTGTATTTTGCAGACTGGGACAAGTCTACTAATGCTGCATGTTTTATTGCTAAAAGTTCTAGTGAACAAAGTTGGCTATGGCACAAAAGGTTAAATCACCTGAACTTCAAATCCATGAATAAACTTGCTAGAAATGCATTAGTTAAGGGACTACCTAATGAGGTTTTCATTAAAGAACATGTGTGTAAGCCATGTCAAGAAGGAAAACAGATTAAAGCCTCATTTAAGGGGAAACCAATCATCTCCACTGAAAGGGTACTTGAACTTCTACATATGGATCTGTTTGGACCAATTACCCCTTCAAGTATAAATGGTAGAAAATACACATTAGTGGTAGTAGATGACTTCTCTAGGTTCACATGGGTAGTATTTCTCCTTAATAAGAAGGAAACACAAGTCAAACTACCTGAACTTCTCAAGAGATTGTCAAATGAGAAAAGCCTTAGCATTATCAAGATAAGATCTGATAAAGGCACTGAGTTCATTAATTCATACATCAATGAGTACTGCACATCAAATGGAATAGCTCATGAAACCTCAGCAGCTAGAACTCCCCAACAAAATGGAGTTGCAGAAAGAAGGAATAGAACTTTAAAAGAAGCTGCTAGAACTCTAATTGCTGACTCAAATTTACCTAAGAGGTTTTGGGCTGAAGCTATAAACACTGCATGCCATACTCAAAATAGATGTTTGATCACTAAGGGGCAAGGCAAAACCCCCTATGAACTCTGGAAAGGAAGAATGCCTAAAGTGTCATACTTTCATATATTTGGTTGTAAATGTTTCATTCACAACAATGGGAAAGAACAGTTGAAAGCCTTTGATAGCAAAGCTGATGAGGGAGTATTTCTTGGATACTCTCAAATCAGTAGAGCTTTCAGAGTCCACAACAAGAAAACCCTTATAGTGGAAGAAACACCTCATGTTGTGTTTGATGAGCCTATCTTTGAGATCAGGAATGATCATTTGGAACCTGAAGAAATCACACAGAGGACAACCAGATTAAGCCTAAAAGACAAAGACACTGAATTCATAGATGTTGTTCAAGCCAATCTGCCTGAAAAACCCACATTGGACAACAATCCTGAAGGCAACCTTCCTGAGACAAATCCTACAGATGGAAATGGTGAACTGAATGAACCAATCCCAGTTCACATCCAGGTAACAACTACCAATGAAGAAGCAGTTCCTGCTGAGGTAGATTATGGGTCAAATAATCAAGGGGGAACTCAAAATGTTGAAAATGCCAATGTTCCTGACATTGAGGACAACACCCCTGATTATGATCCTGAATTAGATCCTGCATTAAATTATCCTGAATTCTATGATCAAAATGACTCACCTTCAGTAGAGGACAACTCTACTGAAGAGATCAGGAAAAGAAGGACCTGGTTATCTGACCATCCTACTGATCTGATACTTGGTGATCCAAGTATAGGAGTCAGAACCAGAAAATTTCATGGTGAAAGTGCTATGTTCTGTTGTTTCTTATCAGAACAAGAACCAAGTGATATTGAGGAAGCACTTCAAGATGCCAATTGGATCACAGCCATGCAGGAAGAACTGAACCAATTCACCAGAAATGAAGTATGGGAGCTGGTGGACAGGCCTTCACATCAAGATGTTATTGGAACAAAGTGGGTGTTCAAGAACAAGAAAAATGAAAATGATGTGATTGTCAGAAACAAAGCAAGACTTGTGGCAAAAGGGTATTGCCAACATGAAGGCATTGACTATGATGAGACATTTGCACCTGTGGCAAGGCTAGAAGCAATAAGGCTCTTTCTAGCCTATGCAGCCCACAAGAGGTTCAAAGTATACCAAATGGATGTCAAGAGTGCCTTTCTGAATGGAATCTTGAAAGAAGAAGTCTATGTGGAGCAACCACCAGGTTTTGAAATTGGAAACCAAGTTTACAGACTCAAGAAAGCTCTATATGGACTCAAACAAGCCCCTAGGGCTTGGTATGATACACTGTCACAATTCCTCTTGGATCATGGATTCACCAAGGGAACTGTGGACAGAACTCTCTTCAGAATCTCTGAAGGAGAGGACATCTTGCTGGTCCAAATTTATGTGGATGACATAATTTTTGGATCCCCTAATGAGAAGCTGTGTGAGAAATTCTCCAAGCTCATGCAAAGCAAGTTTGAGATGTCAATGATGGGGTTGATGAACTTCTTTTTGGGTCTACAAGTCAAGCAATCTAAAGAAGGAATCTTCATCAACCAAGCTAAGTACACCAGAGAAATGATCAAAAAGTTTGGGTGTACAACTAGCAAGCCAGTAAGGATCCCAATGAACACAAGTTGGAAGATGGATCCTGATGAGAGTGGTATTCCAACCAACTCTACTGAGTATAGAGGAATAATTGGTTCACTCCTCTATCTCACTGCCAGCAGACCTGATATCACCTTTGCAGTAGGTGTTTGTGCAAGATTCCAAGCAAATCCTAAGAAAAGCCACCTTGAGGCTGCAAAGAGGATTTTGAGGTACCTCAAAGGCACTGAGAATCTAGGCCTTTGGTACCCTGCTGATGACAATATTGAGCTAACTGGCTACTCAGATGCTGATTATGGAGGATGTAGGATTGACAGAAAGTCCACTTCAGGAACTTGTCAATTCTTGGGCAACAAGCTTATTTCATGGTTCTCCAAGAAGCAGAACACAGTGGCCACCTCCACCACTGAAGCTGAATATGTTGCTGCTGGAAGTTGTTGTGCTCAAATTCTTTGGCTAAGACAACAACTCAGAGACTACAAAGTCAACTCTACTGAAGTGCCAATTTTCTGTGATAACAATAGTGCCATTGCTATATCACAAAATCCTGTCTTGCACACAAGATGCAAGCATGTGGACATCAAGCACCACTTCATTAGAGATCATGTGGAGAAGAAGGATATCAAGCTAGTGAAAATTCACACAAACCATCAAAAAGCTGATATATTAACCAAGCCACTTGCAGAGGCAAGATTTCTGGAGCTATCAGCAGAGTTGGGATTACTTGATCCAGGGAAGTTGGACAAATAAGTCCAAAGAAGCTCATTGATTAAGGGGAAAACAAACTCAAACTTCAGCAGACTTGGTCAAGTCTACTGAAATTTAGAAACATGACCTTACCTCTTCAGGACACTTGCCACAGTTCTTCAGGACACTTGTCCATGTAGGGTCAGATAAGTTGTCCTAGCTATCAAACCAAATCTTGGTATGATAAGCACCTATTTTTGGTGATCAATACCTATCTCGAAATCTGTCCCTTGAAATACAGTTTTCACCTTTCTGGGATTTAATTTGTCTCCCACCCAAAAGGTCACTTTCCATGCATTAAATGCCAAGATTTAACTCTTGTTTGCATTAAACTTTTTGGGACATGATCTATCTCGAAAAATCCCCAGCCTTAAACAAACATTAAAAACCACCCACGTTTTGAATAAAACAGTTATTTCACTGTTACATTGGTTTTTGACCATTGGATCAAAAATGGACAACTCCCCTGAAATCAATCCTAGCCGTCCATTTTGGATTTCCATTTTTGTTCACCTTTGAATTGTCTCAAGACCTTACCAACTCATTGACAAACATTCTTTTTAGAATATTCACAAGTCTTAAGATACCCACAAACACTTCTTCCCCAAGTATTCGAAACCCTAACTCAAAAGTTCTTCAAACTCTCTCATTTTTCATCAAACTTTTCTCTGCAACCTTCAATGGCCCCCAAGGTTAGACCTGAGATGCTTGTTGATTTCTCCAACAAGGATCTAGACCTAGATTTTGCCTATCTTAGCAACAAAAACAATCTTCACTTTGAACCCATAATTTCATTTGAAAGTGAAGATCCTGAGATAACTCCAACCCTAAGGTGGTTGAGAAGGGCTGGTCTCCAAAAGTTCTTGGAAGAAAGACCAAGCTCTTGCTTGGAGAGTTACATGGCAGAATTCTTTGCCTTCCTAAAGTGGAGAGGCAAACCTGAAGATGGAGAAGTTACAACCAGGTTAGCTTACACTGCAGAGGGAGAGGAGGAGGAGAGATTCCACAGAGTGAAATTCTCCTCAGAGGATCTGGAAGGAGCCTTTGGATTGCCTTATGAGGGAAGGAATCCAGAAGTATATGGCACTGGACATGAAGAGGAAATAGCCCAAGAGTGGTTATTAGTTCCAGGCCCTCTCTCCTCAACTCAAAACAAGAAAACTCTCAAGCCAGAGTTTCTAAATCTTTTTGAGGTAGTTGCAAAGAGCCTCCTAAGCAACACTGGAAGCCTAGAGCAGGTCAGCCAGCCAAGGATCAGAATCATGGCTGCCATTATTGATGCCAGTGATAAGGGCATCAAGTTTGATTGGAGGACCTTCATCATGTCTGAAATGATGAAGGAGAAGGCTAAATTTAAGGTAAAAGCCCACAATAAGGTGGTGCTAGAAGGGAAAATCAAGTATTGCACCAGGGCAAGCTTGTTGATTGAAAGATTTTCCCACTATTCCCAGATGCAGACCTTTGCAAAGCCCCTCCCAGCCCAAAAGATCCTATTCAGAAAACTCAGTAAGAAAACTGAGAAAAGAAGGATGTTACTGGCCAAGCCTGCTGAAGTACAGGAGGAAGAGAAGCCCAAAATGAAAAAGAGAACAAAGGCAAGGGCTGTCAAAACAAGAAAGATGTCTCAATTGTCTTCAAAAGAAGCCTCAGGAGCATCAGCTGAAGTTGATGAAGTGGCAGAAGAGGGAGTGAGTGTGCCTTCTGACCACTCAGAAGAATTGAGGAGGAAGTACAATGAGACCAGGCAAAAGAAGAAGGGTGATAAGAGAATCAGGGAAGTTGTCCCTGAGAAGGAAGGAAGTGGAAGTAGCAGGGCCAGCAAGAGAAGGGCCAAACCTACTGAGAAGGTGTTGGAGTTTCAAGAAGAAAGGTCTCTTCAATTGGCTCTAAGGGAGAGCAGAGCTGAAAGCAGGGCCAAATCCATGTCAAGGACAAATTCATCTGGTTCTGGAACTCCAGAATCCAATATCCCTGAAGGACAACTCATAGAGGCCAACCTCCCTGAAATTCAGTATCTTGAGCCCAACTCCCCTGAAACCCATGTCACCCCTTCCAACCAACCCATTACCCCTGTAGATCTCACTAAGAGATACTCTCCTGAAGGGAATGAACAAAGAAGTGGCATAGATGTGCTTGCTGATTTAGCAGTAGATGAGACAAGACTCCTATCTCCCCTTGACTCATCCATGCTCAACTATTCAAAGCTCTTAGAGCATGCACTTCATGAGCCAACCCCCCTGAGTAAAGCCCCTTCAGATTCATTGCTCTCTAAAGCAACTGAAGATCCTTCTACTGTACCCAACCCATCTGAAGCCAAGATCCCTGAACTTAATTTACCTAAAGCCACATTAGGAGAACCCAGAGCCATCTCCCCTATAACCAAAAGTCCCCATTCAAGTGGAGATGAGGAGGAGTATACCTTTGAAAGTATGCTTAGAGGAGGAGCCAAGGCTACTTTGGACAGTTTGTATCCACAACTTGCTGAATTTCCAAGAATTTAGAAGGCCTTTCATGATCTGAGGATGCTTGTTGATGTAAAAGATAAATCTATGATGGAGATATCACAAGTCATCCATGATAAAGGTGCAAACTGGTGGCAAATAGAGGAAAACAGATTGCTACACTTTGCTGGAGTTTCAAAGACAAGATTCCTCATTGATGAGGAGGTTTTTGCAAAGTTGGTAGCCAATAAGATTGAAGAGGAGAAAGAAAGAAAAGCCAAGGGAATCAAACACCCTGACAATGGCTCTAATGATGATGATTCCCCTGATGATCCCTCAAACCCCTCAAATCCCAACCCTCCTGAAACCCCTCAAGCCAACCTCCCTGAACCCCTTCAACCCAAGTCTTCTGTAGAAGATAGACTTTCCAATCCTCCTAAAACCTATCATAGGAAAGGCTCTGTAACTTCAGAGGTGTTGACCAAGGGTGGTAACACAACCAAAGACACATCTGCCAATGAAGGTTCTTCTGAACCCAAGGCACAGCCTAGAGATGTTGAGGTTCCTGTACTAGAGGCTAGTTTGATTAAGGCCTATTCAGTGTCAGAGGTGTTGGACATTGATCAGCCCTTAATCATTCAGGATGACTCAGTGGCTGCTGATATAAGCACTGTGATCTCCCCACAACTGCCATCTTTGAACCTTGTTGAAGGTGGAGATGCTGCAGGATTAGGAGAAGGAGTTGAAAAGGAGAGTTTAATTAAAAAATCAGAGGGAGTTGTGGATGAAAGAGAGGTAGTCATCACTAAGATAGTGAGTGTGCCACCAAATGAGGGTGGAATGAGTGAGGAAGGACAGGTTATTCTTGAAGTCAAATCTGAACTTCAAGAATCCCTTGATGAGAGGAGGCCTGATTCCTTGAGTGAGAACATCAATTATGAAGGGAGAAAAGAACAAGTTGAAAATGAGAAGAAGACTGCTGATGTATCAGAGTCTTATGCAAAAGATATTGAGGGTGATGAGTGCTTATTTCCTAACTTGTTTGATTTATCTGATGTTGCAGGTATTTCTCTTGACCAAATTTTTGCAGATGAGTTCCTCACAGATGCCCCTATCCAAGTTGATACAGGCTCAGCTCAAGCCTTACTTGGAATGCAATCAGAGAAGTTGGACTCTTTGGCTCATCAAGTTCAATCTGCTCATGCTGAAACTTCAGGAGCATTGAATGAGCAAGGAAGGACTCTAGCATCTGTAGAAATGAGGCTCACTGGCTCTGAAGATGTTGTGCTACCAACTCTTGAGGCAAGAATCAGTGGTGTGGAATCTGGTCTCCAAACCATATCCACTGAGGTTCAGAGTGCCAAATCAACCATGGAAGCCATCTCAGAGGAGGTCAAGAAAGAACAAAAGCTGCTGAGAGACAATCACAATGCTAATGTCAAAGCTCTCAGGCTAACTGTCAAACAAGCTATTGGAAAGAAGACTGCACTGCAGAAGAGAAGAGCTGAAGAGCAAAGGCTAGCTATGGTCAAAGCTGCCTCAGAAAAATTTTCCCAAGAAGTGCTGGCCAACATTGCTGAAGGTGCAGTGGCCAACCTCACTGAGCTCTTAAAAACCCAACTGGATGCATCTCTGAAAACAGCCATGGAAGAGGTTGTCCAACAAAAGATGAAGCCTGTTCTAGCTTTCCTTAGCTTGAGCAGTGATAGAATGCAGAATATACATGATGAGAATGTATATTTGTTGGAGGAGATGAAGTCCCTAAACCAGGCCCAATCCCTGATGGCCTCAACAATGAGTGACCTCAAGCCCCAGTGTTTTGATGCTGCCAAAAAGGGGGAAAGGGAAAGAGCAAGGGCAAAAGGTGCCTTAGTAATTGGGAGTCCAGTGAAAGGGAAGGACAAAGTCCCTGAAGGAAAGGGAAAAGAGCCAGAAATGCTGAATTTGGAAGAATTGAATGAAGAGGAGCAGTTAGCATTGGCATTGAAAAACTCAATGGCCTCAGCTCAAGAGGAAAGAGTAAGGCTACAACAAAGACCAGGTGGTGAAGTGTCAGGTTTGGACAAAGATGCTGAAGGTGTCCAAACCAGAGGAAAGATCAAGAAGGCCCAAGGAAAGAAGAGACAAATTCAGAAATTCACTGACTTTCCTAGCAGCCTTGATCTTCCACCTGAATTCAGAATTGATGAAGATGAGCCTACATCAAAGAAAGCCAAAACTGCTGAAGAACCCAAATCTACTGAAGAGGACAAATCTTCTGAATCTGGAAAAACTGCTGAAGGTACCAAGTCCTCTGAAGACATTGAAGAGTTATTTGCTGAAGGATTTGGACCTGAACCTAAGAAGAAGACAACAGTCCTAGCTCTTGATCCATCAAAACTGTTTCATGAAGGGTATGGCAAAGACCCTGAAACACAACAGAAACTGGCCATGATGAGGGCCCAAGAGAAAATGGACTTGATGGAAGAAGCCAACAGAGCAAGAGATGAAAGAAGAGCAAACTTTCAGAAACCAAGAAGGAGAAGAGCAACCTACAGCAAGATGAAGCCTCAGCTTCTAATCCCAATGGACACCAAATATCCACACTTGGATAAATGGGTACCAATTCAACTGAATGACACATGGGAAGAAGCCAAAAGGGAGTTTGTCTATGACTATTATGTCATTGACAGATGGAATGGAGGAGATGCAAACTCTGCCTTCACTGAGTTCATGCTAGAATACTACAGAGAGTTGTATCAACAACTACTTGCAGCTGCTGACATTGCAAGATTTGAACTCACAGCTCTCAAGCCAATCATATACATGCCTCTAAAGCTTGAAGGATGGATTGACCAAGCAAGAATTCTGAGGGAATTCACTGAGATTCTTAAGCTGAACAAGATGGTTCTTGGACCTAAGGGAACCAACCAAGAAGCCATGGCACTGAAAAGAAGAGTGTGGGCACAGTATGGAATGCTGCCACCTCCTGAGGATGATCTTTGAAATGGCTAAGTCCTCTGACCTTACTTGAATGATCAACTATGCTGAAATATGGTCAAGATTGCTGATGTGTTAATCTGTTTGCTCTGGTTTGCTATGAATTGCTCTGATACAAGCTCTATGCTCTGATGCTGAAAATATTATTTTGAATTATTGTAATGAACTGCTCTGATGTATTGATTCATGCTCTGATATGTTAATTTCAACTATCAACATGCCTGTAATGATTTCTTTTAATGAATGATAGTTGAACTTATTTTGAATCAAGAAACACAAATCTCTCTATGCCTATCTTGAACCTACTTGCAATAGAAACAGTGAATACACTAACACATTACTTTTTCAGGAATATTGACCTAAGTCAAGTCTTCTGAAGATACATGTAATAGGTGTAGACAAGTCACTTTTGCTTAAATAGTATAGGTTTTGGCATCATCAAAAAGGGGGAAATTGTTGGGAATAAAATGAGATATGTTTTGATCTAATACCAAAACCCTCTGAGACATGCCTAAGTCAAGTTGATAGTGTTCTAAAAATGTTAGAACACATAGTATAAGGCTAGATGAGAAGCTGAAATGTTAGGTAGCTCTTAGACAATTAGATGCACAATTTGAGGGGGAACCTATGCTTTGAAGATGATCAAGTTCAAGTCCCCTCAAGGCTCAAATTCTGGAACAATCACTTAAGAGTAAGGACACTCTATGAAATCTAAGATGCTCTTATCAGGAGAGTTGTCCAGAGAAGATGATCCTATGCAAGAACAAGATTGTAAAGCTCAAAAGGACAAGTCCAATGAAGATGCTCTTATCAGGAAAGTTGTCCAGAGAAAGTACTCATAAAACTCTGATCAGGAGAGTTGTCCAAAGAAGCTAGCCATATGCAAGAACAAGTTTACATAGCTCAAAAGGACAAGACTACTCAAAGGTTTTCATCAGGAGAGTTGTCCAGAGAAGTCAACTCTAGGCATAAAGTGCTCTGATGCAAAAAGATTAAATATACTGATCAGGAGAGTTGTCCAGAGGAGTTGTCTCAGCTAAATTGACCAAGATCAAGTGCACTGAAAGCTTGAGATCAACTGTGCTGAAGAGTTTGAGACAACCAATCCCTAAAGGTCCTCAAAGAAATAAGCTAAGACCATACTCAAGAGAAATAAAGGGAAAGAGCCAAGTCATCTGAAGAAGAGCCAGCCAACCATGCTGAAAAGCAAAACTGCTGATAGTGATAAGGAGAGTTGTCCAGATGATAAGGAATGTTGTCCTATCATTGGATCAACCTTCAGAAGCCATGTCCAAGTCCTAACAAGAAGTCAAACATTAGGAAAAGTGCTGCAGAATGAAGACAAAACTGTTACAGCCGTTTATTACCCAAATGAGGACATGTCACTATCAAGAATCTGTCTTCCAGTTTGAAGAACTCTAGGAAGACATTTATAGCAATTTGGGGCTGCCTCTCCAACGGGCAAATCCTCCATTTTGTCTATAAATACAGAAGTGTGAAGACCATTTGAAAGTACCTCAACATAATCCAACTAAGCTCAAAGTTCTTACAAGCTAGAGTGCTTTCAAAGCTTTCAAAGACTACCTTAGTCTTCAAACACTTCATCTAAGCTGAACCCAATTGTATATCTGTACACAAGCTTAGAGAGATATCCTATCCTTATACACTGATCTTCACTGTAAAGGATATCTCATTAGTTGGAACCTTACTTCAACCCTTACACCTTTCAAGAGTGAAAGTGAGAAGGTTGTAGTAGTAGAAGTGGTAGGAGCTGACTGTTGAGAGAAGAACAGTTCAGTTCTGAGTTGAGAAGAGGGTACTAGGACTCTAGACATCCTAGGGATCAATTCACCAAGGAGTGGTGTTCTTGATCAAGTGCACCTTGGCACTATAAAACAAGTTAATTCCAAGAGTGAAGGAATTATCCTGTTAAATCAGGGAAAGTGGATGTAGGAGCTTGAGTCTCTGAACCACTATAAACTCTTGTGTTGATTTGCTTTACAAAGTACTTACATTCATTCAACACTGCACACAAAACTGATCTTTCAAAGATACATACTCAAAGACTGTGCAAAACTGATTTGGACAAATTCCCTGAAGCTAAACTGAACTGTGTTGCATTGACTAAGTGATTTCAGAAATTAAGGAGTCTAAACTTAAAGGGCCAACCATTATTCCGCACATATAACTCCCCTAGATAGTCAATCAACTAAGTACTCAATAGTACTTAGTAGTCTGATTATCTTAGAAGAGTTAATCTTCTTCAGCAGAGTTGTCCAAGACAACTTTACTGAACTCTGGCTTGATCAATTAGCAAAAGAATTGCATACAAGTGTATTCCCCCCCCCCCCTCCCCATACACTTGTTATATACTCCTTTCAGGACCAACAATAGTGGTTTAGAGACTCAAGCTCCTACATCCACTTTCCCTGATTTAACAGGATAATTCCTTCACTCTTGGAATTAACTTGTTTTATAGTGCCAAGGTGCACTTGATCGAGAACACCACTCCTTGGTGAATTGATCCCTAGGATGTCTAGAGTCCTAGTACCCTCTTCTCAACTCAGAACTGAACTGTTCTTCTCTCAACAGTCAGCTCCTACCACTTCTACTACTACAACCTTCTCACTTTCTCACTTGAAAGGGGTAAGGGTTGAAGTAAGGTTCCAACTAATGAGATATCCTTTACAATGAAGATCAGTGTATAAGGATATGATATCTCTCTAAGCTTTGTAGGGATATACAATTGGGTTCAGCTTAGAAGAATTGTATGAAGACTAAGATAGTCTTTGAAAGTTTTGAAAGCACTTTGACTTGTAGGATAGTTGGATATTCTTGTCAAGGTTGAGGTGCTTCAAATGGTCTTCACACTTCTGTATTTATAGACAAATTTGAGGATTTGCCCGTTGGAGAGGCAGCCCCAAATTGCTATAAATGTCTTCCTTGAGTTCTTCAAACTGGAAGACAGATTCTTGATAGTGACATGTCCTTATTTGGGTAATAAACGGCTGTTAAGATTTTGTCTTCATTCTGCAGCACTTTTCCCAATGTTTGACTTCTTGTTAAGACTTGGTCATGGCTTCTGAAGATTGATCCAATGATAGGACAACATTCCTTATCAAATGGACAACTTCTCCTTATCACTATCAGCAGTTTTGCTTATCAGCAAGGTTGGCTTGCTCTTCTTCAGATGACTTGGCTCTTTCCCTTTGCTTCACTTGGAATTGATCTCAGCATGATACAATGAAGTCTTTTAGGGTGTAGTTGTCTCTTTCTCTTCAGCATAGTTGACCTTCAAACATTAGAGCATTTGTTCTGGTTCAATTCTGCTGAGACAACTCTTCTGGACAACTCTCCTGATTAGCATACTTGATCTTTGAGCTTCAGAGCTTTTGTTTTTGCACAGAGTTAACCTCTCTGGACAACTCGATCTCCTGATCAGTGCATTTGAGTAAACTTGTCATTTTGAGCTTTACAACCTTGTTCTTGCATAGAGACAACTTCTCTGGACAACTCTCCTGATCAAGGTATTTGGTTTTCAATAGAGTATGCTTGGCCTTAGTGTTTGTTCCAGAATTTGAGCCTTGAGGGGACTTGATCTTGATCATCTTCAGAGCATAGGTTCCCCCTCACAATGTGCATCTAATCATCTAAGAGCTGCCTAACATATCAGCTTTTCATCTAGCCTTATGCTATGTGTTCTAACAAACTTAGAGCACAATCATCTTGACTTAGGCATGTCTCAGGGGGTTTTGGTATTTAATCAAAACATATGTCATTTTATTCCCAACAACTAATTTAATCAATAATTTCCTATTTTAATTAACAATTTTCTATTTTAATTAACAATCTATAACCTAATAAATTTAGTAATAATTTTCTATCTTTAAAATAACAATTTCCTAATATAATTAACAAACCCCCTAATTTAATCAATAATTTCATAATTAAACAACAATATTAATCTAGCTAATTATAACGTACAATATCATAATTTAATTATGTAATTAACTCCACTCCAACGTATTTTGACAATAAGAATAAGAAAATATTTTCGAATGAGGACCTGAAGCCGGAGAAGACGTTCGACGAAATCAGAGCCAAAGCTTGGAGTATCTTCACCCTACAGAAAGAATGCCCGACAGCAAACACATTCCAGGACTGGTGCGCCAACCCAAGGGTTGTATGTGCCTAACACTTCGATTGCAGATCAAAATATAGCTTAGGAATGGTGCCTTTTATTTTTGCTTCTTAGCATGTATTTTGACACTCTCCTTTTGAGTACCTCTGGTGCTCGACTTTCTTAATGAAATCACGTTTTTCCTTCCAAAAAAAAAAACTCCACTCCAACGTATATGCAAATTAAACAATAATATCCACTATATATATAACATCAATTATGCAAAACATGCAATATCGATCTTAACAAATCACATCAATTTATTATAAATAACTATATACATCAACTATATATATAGGCAATTATCCACGAACAATATCAACTAATTAATTAGATATATCAACTACATACATGCAAACTAATTAACTATATACATCAACTACAAACAATTTCATATTAATCTATATAACAAATTAAATTAACACATGCAATTTAATTCATAATTATAGGCATTACAATATAACTTAAAAATTAATTATTAACAAATTAAGAAAGCGTACTGTATAAATTTTCTAATCGAAAGATCACCTCGGCAGAGCCTCTTCGCGCGATGAAGACGAACACGAACGAATTGAAAGAGGAGTTTTTTTTCTTTCTTTCGAAAGAAAGAGTAATCTGTATGCAGATTATATACAAAAAAAAATTGCCTTTACCGACGGAACATTAAATTTTGCGCGTCTATCAAGAGGCGGTTAGTTAAAGCGGGTCGGTTACCGACAGAATTTTCCGTCGGTAAGGCCGAATTTAAATTATTTCGCGCCTAAGGCGCGGTTACCGACGGAAAATATCCGTCGGTAACCCTAATTTACATTACCGACTGAAAATATCCGTCGGCCAGTGACCCAAAAACGACACCGTGTAGAGAGTTTTGTGTGTCCGTCGGCTTTTCCGTCGACAGTCCGTCGGAAAAGCCGACGGAATTTGATTTCCGTCGGTAGCGTCTTTTCACTTTTTATTCCGTCGGCAATCCGTCGGCATAGCCGACGGAAAGGTAATCCGTCGGTATAATTCTGTCGGCAAAACTGCGCGTTTTTGTAGTGAGAGCTCAAACTTCAAATACTCAGCTCGACTCAGCTCGAATAACAACCATACTTAGAATGACATGCTATTACACTCGTATTTCCCGTTCTTGTTTACTTGCCACCATACTTGAATGACTATTCTATTAACTAAAAAATAGATTGACTCATATTTACCTCTCACCTCTAAATATTCTAAAAAAAAATAAAAAATCTCAGAACTATAAAATAAAAAACTCAAACCAATGACTTTGCAATAAATAATTTAATACCAAAAAATGATCTCAAATCAGCAAACACCACAAACTTATCATCTTATCATCCTTCAGCAGGTATCGCCTATTCCATGCTCCCTACTAATTAAAAAATGCTAAGAAAAGAAAAAAAAAACAATTAAATTGATTAAAGCAACTCGCCTGCTTTTTTTGGCGTGCAAAATTCCAAATCCTCCAACACATGTTTTCTCCAGACACATAATTAATGAAAGATGAGAACTGAAGGGTTAGAGCTTAAAAGACAGAGGGCGATAGTGAGAAAAAGTGATCGATTGCTGAAATGGCTTGCGATAAATTGACACGTAACAAGAGAAGAAATAACTTAAATCAGCCTTCTTTTATATATATATAGATTGTAGTTTAATTCCTAAGATAATGATCTAATAAAGTTAAAAACTCAGATCTACTAAAATATAAAAATAACAAATTATACTTGATCCGTAAAAAATAGCCTTTTCTCATTCCCTTTTAAAAAGAAATCATAACAGAACAATAAATACTTGCCACATACTGTTCAAAATTCTCGGTCTCTTGAACATCTCTCTAGAGCTTTGTTTACTCCACATCCGGCTTTTAATTAGCAGATTAAATTAATTTATTTGAGGCACTTACCAATTTACTATGAGCCAATACCAATATAAATTACTACAAATTAATTATTTTTGTTAATTGAACTTTATAAAACACCAACTATATATTCAACCGAAAGGGAATATATATACAGACATTAACAACAGTTTAAAGTATATAATTGCAATCAAAACTATGTAAAAAATTGCGTACCTCCACACATTCTCACAAAATATATAAATAAAATACAAATACAAATACAAATAAGGAAAAATATAAAGGGCTCTCTGCTTCTTTCTCTCTCTCTCTCTCTCCCTCTCTCTCTCATGAATGATCCATACAAACACTTTGATCAATATTCCCATATTGGCGATTACCATCTCCCAGATTATGCTTTCTTGTTTCAACAATAATTTAAGGAGAAAAGGTGAATGCCAATTATATTAAATATGTGCGTAAGATTTGATTTAAATTTGATGTATTACATGAACATTAATTCTGCATGCAATTAATTTCAGGTTTTGATTGATGGGTTGCTTTTACGTAATCCATTCATAATTGCAGAATGACAAGTGTGAATGCACCCGTAGTAGTAGAATCTTCGCAGGTACATACTTGATCTCTACAAGTTCAAACTTTTATACGAGATTAAATTATTTTCACCATTGGATCAATTTATTTTAGGTGGAAGCCGGGAAAACCGAGCCGGCAGCTCCACCACCTGCGGCGCCGACGTCGACGTCAAGCCCCAGATTTCATGGTGGGAGTAAGGTAAGCTACGTTGAAATTAATAATCGGGGTATAATTAATCGTCCTACAAATAAAATAATTATTGTGCAAATGCTACGTTGATGTATGATTACAATTAAGATGCATTGCCTTATAAGAAGGAATATAATTAATTTCACATTGTTCAAGTGAAGATTATATTTCTTGAAAAATCTTCTTCTTCTACAAGTCTTGTTTTCAGCCACTGTATGAACATAATCTTTGATCTTATTATTATTATTTAAATTGTGAATTTCTATATTTTGATATGCCGAATGGAAAAGTCTTCTCTTTATTTTTTTTGCATTTAAGAGTTGAAATGGGAATTATTTTAGTTTGCTTATCTTTTTCTATCATTTGATGAAATTTAATTTTATGATCTGAATTGAAAAGGTATCAAGCCAATATTCATAGTGCAGTTCACATGGTCTGAGTGATTATGCTATTTTTCTCATTTCATGGAATTTAATTTTATGTGATTAACTTCCGGCCAAATTGATTTAATAATATTATGAATAAGATTTCGTGTAAATATGTGAATATTGTGATGATGACGGAGTTTATGGAGGAATTTCATTTTTTAGAAGTGTGTAAACAATTGTGGAATCGAATGAATATTTTAAGGGTGTTCACAGACAACATTGTATATATATACCTACTATTTGAATTTTTTTTCATGTTGTAATGATTTTCCGATAAATATGGAGTTCTTACCCCGTTGTTTTATTTGTTTTTCGTTTTAATTTGCGTCGTGTTGCAGGTCTATAAAAGTGGTCCACTATTTTTGTCATCAAAAGGTTTGTTTTGTCTTTTCACTAAGTCTTGTCTTTAATGGAAAATAAGTATAGTTACATTGCATTTGGAGTTGATGCATGAAATATAAAATGGAGGGAGTAATATTTATTTTCTTTTTAAAGATTTACGAAGTTAGTTAGATAAAGTTAAACATAAAAAAAAAAGTAGTAAAACGATTATGACATAAAATGACTATTACTTTCTATATGAATAATATATTTGAGATAGGGTATTATTTTATTTGGGCTTCTAATTACTGCAGTCTAATTAATTTGAGCTGTTAGGCTTGTTTACATTCACAATTTAGCCAATTACATTGTTCAGGTTTAAAAGAATGAACTTCCTTATATTCTTAGGGCTCGTTTCTTTTGTGAATTTAGAGGGTCGGTTAGGTGTGTATCCCCGTGGATTTACACACCTAACCTACCCTCTAAACCCACTAAGCAAACGAGGCTTAAAGTTTACTTTGGGTATTATAACAAAAACAGAAAGAACGATATTACTAATGAAATATGTTTAAGAAACCAGCAAATTTGTGTACAGATAGAGAAACAATTATTGTTTTTTCATAGCAATTAATCGATTTCTATGTAGGAATTGGATGGACATCATGGAAGAAAAGGTGGTTTATTTTGACTCAAACTTCCTTGGTTTTCTACAGAAGTGATCCAGTAAGTTAGAATTTTTCTTTCTTTATAATCATAAGCTATTTCTGTATTTACCTATTTGCATTAAAACCATCAAACTATCAACAAAATTGCACTTAAATCACCAAACTATTTTTTATTGCACAAAACTATACAAACCATCAATAATTTACATATAAATTGTTGAACTAATTTTTCAGGCCAAAATTTTCTAAATTTTGACATGTTTGTTGCGCGTGATCTTTTTAAAAGAATATTTTTATCAAATATTGTATACTAAATCCTACCCCACCAATTTGCAATTGATTCACAAGCTCAAAACTAAACCCTTAAAATTCTTGAATTGGGGGAAGAAAAAGTTTACGAGAATGGGGAAAAATGTTCCCGGTTTAGTATACAAGATTTGACTAATATACCTTATTAAAAAATCACTGTATAATGCACATGTATATGAAACTGCGAAAAATTGGCTTGAAAAATAGTTCAGTAGCTTATATGTAAAAAATTTGATAGTTTGTATATGTTAAATGATATAGGGAAAACATATTGTGGGAATAATTTCTCGTATTGAACAATGAATATGACAATGAGTATATACAAGAGTCTTGGCTACATAAGGTAATCTAATAAAGACCATTAATTACCATATACTCCAACCATAAAATTAATACCCTTCCAATATCATTTTATTTTTAAAATTGTCACTAAATCCCATTTTCTTAAAGAGTGTGCCAGTCAAACTGTCCAAGTCATCCCGAGACGAAGGAAGTATATATTTACTTATAATTCTAACACTCCTCCTCAGCTAGAGCATAGATATTAATCATACCTAGTTTGTTACAAAAAGATAGTCAATCATAACCCCATTAAGAGCCTTTGTGAAGATGTCTCGTAATTTGTCTTCAATCCTCATACAATCAGTTGAAATTAGTCCTTGTTGAATCTTTTCACGATCTAAGTACAATCGATCTCAATGTGTTTGATCGTTCATGAAAGACCGGATTAGAAGCAATGTGAAGCCTAATTTGATTATCACACCACAACTTTGCTAGTATTGAGACCTTTAACCCTACTTCATTTAGAATCTCATGTACCTATACTATCTCGCACACAAGCGCAAGCCTATGCTTTGCCAAGAAATCAAGTTTTCCCCAAAGAAAAATACAATATATGAAGTAGATCTACTATCTTCCTTTGACAAATAACACAAGATTTGCATAGTTAGTAATGACATATACCGACTCACTACAATTACGAGATAAACAATATCAGGACGTGCCACCCTGAGATAATTCAAATTTCCGACCAACGTTCTATATCTTCCAAGATCATCAAATAACACCCCTGTTTTTGTAAGTTGCAAATTCGGAACCGTTGGAGAGTTACACTTGTTTTTGTAAGCTAATAAGAACCCTAAATCTATACCATATATTTACATATAATCCTAATAGTATAGTTAGGTGCAACAAATAATAATTCGATGGTTTATGTGTAATTTTGGTGGTAGTTAGTTTAGTGCAATTAGGACTTTTATATTTATAACACATGATTTTATAATGTATTATGACTTTTCATTCCAAATTCAAGGCTTATTGCAAATACTTAAAATAACACATGATTCAGTGTCATATTTGTGAAAAAGCTACTGCTGAGAATTTTTCATATTCAAATTTAAAAATTCTGTATTAATATACTACCTCTGTCCCCTGGAAATTTTGTATATATTTACTCTTCATGCAATATTTTTTTAGGGTTATCATACATTATATTCAATCAAACTAGTTTATTTATTTTATATAAAAAAATTAACAAAATTACCCCAAAATTTTAATTATTACACTTTCTCTTTAAACTCTTTTTCAACAAATGTAAGCTTTTTAGAGACGGGGAGTAATATTTTATCACCTAAAACTTGTTTATCTGCTTTGACCTCAGAATGCTGCCCCTCAAAAATCTGGAGAAGTCAACTTAACCCTTGGAGGCATTGACCTCAACAGTTCAGGCAGGTTGGCTTTTAGCTTTTTAATTAATCTATATATCAATCAAAATTAATTTTGTATTTCTGATTTTGCATTCGATCATTTTGGCTATCATTAACCACCATAGAGATTGACTTAGTGATCTATATCCAGTGTAATAGTTAAAGAAGACAAGAAACTGATCACTGTCTTCTTCGGTGATGGTCGAGATGGACGAGCTTTCACACTCAAGGTAAAACTTTGAATGATATTAGGGAATTAATATAAATGAATTAATTATTGTTCAGACTTTTAGATGTTTGTGATATTGCTAGAGTGTTAGGAGTAAAATGAATATTTGACTCATTTTATAATTATTTTGTAATGCAGGCAGAAACACTTGAGGATTTGTTTGAGTGGAAGGCTGCACTTGAGGAAGCCCTTGCAAATGCCCCTAAGGCTGCACTTGTTATGGGACAAAATAGCTTATTCAAGAATGATCAGTTAAACGCAACTGATGCTTCTTCAGAACACTGTACGGGCTTCCATACTTGTTCACGTTTTTTCAATTACAACCTACAATATATTCTTAAAATTACTTTTAAAATCTTGCAACTATATCATATGAATATTTTCCGGCAATTTATAATGGTGTGGCAGCAAGAAAATCTTTACAAATAAGTTGGAACATTTTGTTATTCTTTAAATTTAATTACCAAAATCCTCTTATTATTGTTTCTCTAGTTAAAAGTCTTTAGTGATAGGAAATTGAGAATTAATGACATGAACTTTTAGCTATAATGATATGATTATTGTTATTAAAAGTCATTTTTCTCATAGTCAAATATGCAATAAGACTAGGAATTAGCAACTTGATCATTTGTCTTTTTCAATGCATTGCAGAAGGCTTGACTCAATTCTGATTATGAATCTTATTTCTTCAATCTTTGTTATAGCGAAAGACAAGCAAGCAGCTAAATCCTTAGTAATTGGAGGACCAGTTCTACTTGCTCTGGAAGACATAGATGGCACTCCATCCTTTTTGGAAAAGGCTCTTAGATTTCTTGAAGAGCACGGTGAGCCTCTTCTTCTAATGCACTTGCTTTGTCAAAAAGACTTTATTTACATGCCAAATTTAGCATGTAACGAGCTCAGGTCACTTGATAGTCGGATTAGATAGTGTAGAGGGCAAGAATCAACTAACTTCTGGGTAGCCCAATGGCAAAAATAGAAAAACATATACCTAAAATTTATTTGAAAAGAAGCTGTCTACTCCTTGTATATTTCACTTGAATATGCCCTCCATGCATTTATAACATTAGAAAAAGTTGATTAATTGGTCATTTTCCTAGTTTGTTGTTGTTGATGTGCAAAACTCATTTTGTAGGAATCAAATCAGAAGGCATCTTGAGGCAAGCTGCTGATGTTGAAGATGTTAAACACCGAATACAAGAATACGAAAAAGGTTGGTTGATTTTCATGATGCATAAAATTCATTACATTTTTGTGTACATGATGATAACTTATAAGATGTTAATTAACTTCTCTAAATAACAATTGTATACTTGCCTGGAAATGTATTATTTTGTTTGATTATTGATATCGATTATATAAGCAGCTTGTAAAAGTCCAAGAACTACACTCATTATTAATCTGCACAAAGGTATCTGTCAAAATATTGATGACACTTTTCCAATCAAATTCAGGGAAAACTGAGTTTGCGCCGGATGAGGATGCACATGTTATAGCTGACTGTGTAAAGGTAATTTCGGCCTAAATATATTTCACAGTTTCTTAGTCACCTTTTCTTCTATCTGTCAATTGAATGATTTATCATAACCACCAGTATGTTCTTCGGGAGTTGCCTTCATCTCCAGTTCCTGCTTCTTGCTGCAATGCTCTCCTTGATTCTTGTCGTAAGTTTGTTGTCTCATTGAAGAAAAAACTTGTATTTTCTACTTAGAGACCATTGGTAGAATCATAACTTGGAAAAGTTTTTGTGAGATCATTTTGGTTTTTGATTTGGGAAAATTATTGTGATGATGATCAGGAACGGAACGTAGCATGAGAGTAAACGCAATGCGTTCAGCAATATGTGAAACATTTCCGGAGCCAAATCGTCGCTTATTACAAAGGTAGTCGACTAATAGCATTAGCTAAGATTCCATTTATTCGTTTCATATGTTTTACATTCTTATTTAACAAACTTAATCACTAGGGGTAAATATTAGGCTAAAAATCGAGCCATGAGCAACGAAAACATCATATATTCGGGGAATGAAATTAGAATAGTGTAAAGATAGGTAAAAACCTCTGCTGTGAGGAGAATATCTAAACAAATATTGATATTGTATCAGAATTCTTATGATGATGCAAAGTGTGGCTTCGAACAAGGCAGTGAACAGAATGAGCATATCAGCCGTGGCAGCTTGCATGGCTCCCTTACTTCTGCGCCCACTTCTTGCGGGTGATTGTGATATTAACCATGATTTTGATGTGGGAGGCGATGGCTCTGTTCAACTTTTGCAAGCAGCTGCTGCAGCTAATCATGCTCAAGCCATTGTTATTACTTTGCTCGAGGAATATGAAAACATATTTGGGGTACGTATATGGAGTATCTTTTTCTTCTTCTTCACCGTCATGTTAATATATAAAAATTGTTTCCAGGATGTAGCAGAGACGCATGAGCCCTACACCGACTCAGAAGAAACTGGAAGTGAGAGTGAGGAGATCACTGATGATGAAAGCTTTGATGAAGAAGATGAGTTGACAGAAGAGGGCTCCGAGTTTGAAGAAGAAGACGAAGAGTTTGATCATGAAGAAGAAGAAGACGAAGCTAGTTTCACTGAGAAGGTATCTATTTACCTACCTTTTATAAGACAAGATTTATCCCAATGCCATTAACCAACTCTTAATACGCAGGTCTCTTCAGGTTCAGTCTCTCCTCAAGTAAATGATGTTGAGGCTAGCCAAAAGGAAACTTCATTACTTCAACATGATAATGTTTCTAATTTGGACGATTCAGATACACAAGCAGAATATTCCGCTGCCAGGGGACGTGCTTCAGTGAGTATCATTTTATTGGTTGTTTAATTGCAAAATAAATCACCATCTTTCACCTTTTTTCAACTACAACATATATATTTAAAATTTGTAATTCGATACATGAACTCTTAAATAGTTGCAATGTTATCCATGCCTTTAGTACTTAAATTACTCGAGTTATTATGTCATTTGATGTTTGGTGTCTAGGCAAAGAAGAAATACTCTACGGAATCCATGGATCTTCCTGCTGATGATGAGTAAGTGATCATGTGTCTAAACCATCAACATAAAATCTACTTTTCCTTTTTATGTCTAGTTTAGTTTTATTTGAAGTCACTTGTTAGATTTTTATGTCTTAATTAGACTCCCTTGCTATTGTAAATTCCATCACTAATGATATGCACGCACAAGCTCATTTCATTGTCTGGCTCAACTTGTTGCGAATGTTAATCACATTAATATGACCTTATTACTAGGGCTGCAATCCAAAAGCTTGAATCTCTTAAAACTGATTTGGAGACGAAAATTTTGAATGAGGTAAAGCCTCTTGTATTCAATTCTCTCTTGTTCTGCCTCAAGTTTGATATTTGTTTCTGGACTATTGATCTCCGGACTTTTCTTCAATGATAGGAGACGATGAATTCACATTTGCAAGATAGTCTACATATGCGGAAGCATGAATTGCGTAAACGTCGTCTAGCTCTTCAAAACAAGGTACGTAAGAGCTTCATCAAGAATACATTTACCCACTGCCTCTCAAGAACCTTTTGTGCAGAAAAAAAAAAAAAGTGTATTTTCCTCTATGGTAAATGATCTCTCTGAACATTTGTCGAAAAGATTGTTAGGAACTTATTTTGTTATAACAGATGCAAGAAAGATAAATAAATCGGCAAACGAGAACACACTAACAATGTGTTAAGTACATGCTACGTGAATATTATGGATACAATATATATATATAATTTGAACAGACTGGCTTTGGAAATAAGCACAAAACAAAAAATTGAGTCCAAACTCAACATCTTTGTTCAAATATGGAAGTGACTCCAAGTTCGGATGTAGGTGGCGAGACTGCAGGAGCAGTTACAGAAGGAGGTGGAGTTGAGAAAAGCACTTGAAACTGCTCTCAGAATATCGCAATTGCCTCTATCAGTTTCATCACTTGATGATAAGGTTAGAGTGCACCTTTGACTCTTCTGGTTTTTCTTTATGAATGAATGCCCAATCATGCATAAATTGACTACTGTAGATGAAGGAAGAGATCGAGGAAGTTGTTCAAACGGAGGCGCATGTTACGAATCTGAAAAAGAAGAGTGATGATCTGGAGTCTCAGCTTAATCAACAGCGTGAGCAAACTTCTAAGCTTGGACATGATATAAGCAATCAACTTAGCCAGAATGCAACCCGATACAAGTCGTAAGGATGTCCATATTTCCTCCTCCAATTCTTGTTTTGTGTTTATCCTGTTTTGAAGCAGAGATGGTAAATAGTAGTATTACTATTACTTGCCAAGAAAGATACGCGCTTGTTTTCGTTTTCGTTAATTTACAGTGTTGTGCAGGAAAGAGAAACTAAAGGATGGTGCTTGTGAGAATTCGTCTAGTAGTAAGGTTGGTTGATGATGATTCTTACGTTTTCAGTTAACTAGAGCAGTACTGGACATGCATTCACTATATGTCTAAGTAAACATGTTTAGGCACACAACTTTTGGGAGTGATTTTCTTGATAACGACGTCTTGTTCAATTTTTACTACAGCACGAATCTTCTTTCGAGAAGCCAGGCAACGGAAGAGATAAGAAACGAGATCCCCAACAAGGAGATGTTGTACAAAATCCAAAAGCCATGGGACCTAATGTGGAGGCGGTCACTAATAGCAGCATTAGGCATGGTTCCTTGTCTAGAAAATCTAGCTCAAGGGTTGAGGTACGAATTCTCGTATACTAGTTTTATGTTTGCTTTGCTTGAAAGGTGTATATATATCGACTGACGAATTTCCAAAAAATGCATCTGCAAGAATTTTGTTGTGAATATGAAAGATAGGAATATTTATATGAAAACAAGTAACTTAGGACATTCATCACTTAAATATATATGATACACACATATGTGCCCATTAATTTTGGAAAGAAAACTATTCCTCTCATGATCATATGCATGCTCTGCATATATTATTGCATCAACTTATGTCCACAAGTTCAATTTTCTTAATTCTGTCCAAATGATAGAACATTGTAAATATAATGAGAGGGAGAGAGAAATATATATGATATATGTGATATATGATAATAGGCGCATGCAGATACAAGAAATGGGAAAAAAAAGGTAGTGTGGTTGGCTGAAAATATATTCATGTTTGTGTGATAGGGCACTAATTCTACCACTTCTGCTCTGTCAAAGCTGACAAACAGACTTAACTTCTTAAAGGAACGGCGTACGCAAATCGCAAGTGAGCTCCACAGCTTAGATAATAAGGGTCCGGAACAGGCTGCTGCTGAACGTCCTCACGATCTCAAACGCAAATCATCTGAAAGAATTCGCGGAGATAAATCATCAAGAAAATCAGAAGCATTCCCCCAAAACCTCGAACGAGGAAAGTCTGAAAGCTTTCCAGCTCCCGTCGATAAAGCAGCAGCAGCAACAACAACATCAAC
This sequence comes from Galeopsis tetrahit, assembly GCA_963675135.1. Taxonomy (NCBI): domain Eukaryota; kingdom Viridiplantae; phylum Streptophyta; class Magnoliopsida; order Lamiales; family Lamiaceae; genus Galeopsis; species Galeopsis tetrahit. Next base: position 69,313,525 of record OY776125.1, on the reverse strand, counting down.
AGCTCCTTCTAAGTCTACTCCTAGGACCTTCTCTAGGTGATGGATCCATCCAACATATCTAGCTATATTCAAATACAAATTTACTACTACTTCACATTATATCCAAATTTATTACTTAATTTCGTTACGCTTGTTTGTTTGGACAAGACATTTTGCGTTTCATGTACAGTTACAGCATTGACAAAGATATGATGGACAAAATAAAATTATTTTGTATCCCATTAGTTTACCTCTATTGAGAATAAAAATATACCAAAAATCTCTCTCTGATTAGTTTACCTTTAATTATCTATCTTCATATTGTGACATACGCATGGTTGCACTGAGAAATAGCTCGTATCTGCTCAAATCAATTATTACTTATTCTTGGCACATGAATTGCAATACCCAACTTAAATCTATTTGCTTTTTTTTATTTTTTTCCTTATTCTTCTTTCCTTTTTCCTTGCTAGTCAATTGTTACTTTGATAAACCGCTTTTTTCTCGATTATAATGAAAATCATCATGATCATAACATGTCTCTATTCCCCCATTTTTCATACTACCTATACCTAATATTTTTGCATCGATCATATAAACTAAATATTTTTCAACATAAAAAGTAATACATTTTTCACAAATATTACATTGATCTATCCATGAACAAATGACCCACTTTATCCACGGCCCACAAAATTGCATTCACCATTAAGTGATTTCCGGTAAAAATACAGTCAATTTCTGACAATTCGAGAGACGAACTACATATCAATCTCTTCATATCTCTACGAACGTCGTTTTCGTTCAATCTCGTATACCAAAACTCCATGGATTTATAGTTTGTGGATTTTGTTACGGTTCATTTGCGATTTAGTGATTTTTCGGCTAAATTATGGGTGATTTATGGCAATTTGAGTGACGCGAGTCACGCGACTGTTAGAAAATTGAACACCTTAGATGGCTAAAATCACTTTTTAGAAAATGAAGAATCGATGCTTGTGTAAACACAATTCCCTTAAAACAATATTCGTCCTTAACTCTAGGTGCTAGTGACTATTAGGACGTTTGTTTCCCAAGATACAACGATTAAATAACAAAAGTACTAGAACAAGTATTTTTCTTACGGCGAACCGAGAAGTTGCTTAAAATATATCACCGGAGTGCCAAAGGAACGAGATAAAAAAATGAAATGCAAAATAGCGTAGCAATTGCCGAAAAATGTTTGTATCTCTTTCCAATCTTTTTTTTCTTGTTTTTTTCGTGTTTTGGGACTGATGGGTTGCAGCTACTTATATAGCCAACCCAAATTCGTAAACCGTTGTCGCAATAAAGATGGCAATAAAAAATTGGACCAAAACTGAAATTGGACCAACACTACAAAAAAGTATCTAAATAGAGAGGGATTTGGCGAGGGAAAAGCCCTCTTTTTAACATGAATAACGAGGGAATTGACTAGCATTTAATTCCCTCACTATTTTTTTACGAGCATTTTAATTTATCCCTCGCCAGATCGCGAGCATTAATTCGAGCATTAATTCCCTCGCCAATAATTAATTTCGAAAAAATACAAATCCTGGGGTTTATAGGGCCCTTTGCCTTTATAAATCCTCACATGTGAGGTAATCCGAGAATCGAACCCAAGACCTCTCGGTCTCAATGCACTTATTTGATATTTAGGCTAGGAGTTGTATTCATTATAGTTTGAATACAATTAATATATATGTTATATTTTAAGTTTTTTCTTCTTTAATTTACTTAATTTAAGTTTGATTGTATATTTTATAACATCAATACCTACATTTAATATTTATTTTCAATACTAAAATTATAAAATATTATCTTATCAATAATTATGTATAATTAATTTTCTTCACACACATATATATTAGCTTTTAATTAATTACTATTATTAATTAAATTTGTAAATATCAAAATATATATATATATATATTCAAAATTGTAGTTAAACCATTGTTAGTCAAAATCATTTGAATATACGTACATTCAGGATAATTAAAATTAAAACTACAACATTAAAAATAAAAACCAATTATATTTAATAATCAAAACTTAAAAATACATCCGCAAAAATCCTAGTGCATCCTAACACACAAACACCAACATATGACACAATTATATATAATTATAATTATATCAATTCTAACAATAAAATTATATTAATAAAATTATAATTTTATTCTAATAATAAAATTGATCTAACAATAAAATTATAATTTAAATTAAAAAATTATCATTTTATCCACCTAAAAAACAAACATAATTAAAATAATTATCATTTGTCCACCTAAAAAAATAAATAAACATAATTAAAAATAAATTGATTGTTTTCATAAAAAAAAAGGATATTTTTTAATGTACTGACAAATAAAAAAAAATGAATACACTTTTGATAACGAATGATTACAAAATTCACAAATCAAAATTATCTAATGTTAGGCGTGATAATATAAAAAACTAACACTTGGAAAAAGGTGAAAGCAGCTAACATGAGATATATCCCTTCAATGTCATTAATTGTCATTTAAACTAATAATTAGTTCCGAACTTTATCAAAATGAAAAGAAAAATTGTATTCAAATTCCAGGAATAAAATTGGCGAGGGATTTAGCGAGGGTCCCACCCTCGCCAATCAACTTTATTCAATTCCCTCATCAAATATGTCAGGAATGACCGAGAAATTTTAATTCCATCGGCCATTTTGTGAGGGTTTTGCATTCACTACAAGAAAATTGCAATTAAGCCGCGAAAAATTTTGTCGCTAATTCTAATATTTTCGTCGCTAACGTGAGTTAGCGATGAAATAATTTTGTCGCAGGATTTGTTGCTATACGCCCGTCGCTAACGTGTTTGCGACAAAAAAAATTAATTTTGTCGCAAATGTTTGCGATGAAAATTTGAGTTTCATCGCAAAATATTAGCGACAAAAATTTGAGTTTCATCGCAAAATATTAGCGACGAAAATATAAGTTTCATCGCAAAATGTTAGCGACGAAAATATGAGTTTCATCACAAAATGTTTGCGAGGAAAATCAAACATTTGTTGCAAACACGTTAGCGACGGGTGTATAGCAACAAATCCCGCGACAAAATTATTTCATCGCTAACTCACATTAGCGACAAAAATATTAGAATTTTTGTCGCTAATATTTGGCTATGGATATTCGATTTACGAATCATTCTCTAAACCCACTTCCGTACTCGACCGACCCGCCCCAACCCACACCCGACCCGACCCACCCCAACCGAACCAACTCAATCGTTCTCTAAACCCACTTCTGCACTCGACCCGCCCCAACCCGCACCAACACTCGACCCGCCCCGCCCCAACCGACCCCAACTCAACCCAACCCAACTCGACACGCACCCACATACCCCCTCCCCCATTTTATTTAAATAAATATTTTATTTGGTCTTAGTGGGAATTGGTCCCGGGTGGATGGGCGCCCATAGCTGGGCGCCTACCACTCGGGCAGACAACTCTTTGGTTCAGTTTTTAATATTAATTATATATGTATTCAATTGTTACTAATTTAGTTATTTTTACTCATTTAATAATTTATTTAACATTTATTAATTAATTAATTTTTAACTTGTAACAACTATATATGTATATATATGTGTATATATATTGTAATTTTTAAAACAATTTCAATTGTAAAAAATCAATGTTACTTTAACAATTTTAAAAAAATAATAAATATTACAGCCAATTTTCATTCTCCCATCTTTATGTCCATCTTCATTTGCATCATCATATTTATAAATATTTTTATAAACATTCATACTGATTTATAAGACATAAAATTTGGAGAATTATTAAACATTTAATTATATAAATCGATTTTCTTGATGTAATAAGCACAGTTGATTTAATATTAGCCCCGAAATATAATTTTCATTGTTGTTCTTATTATTAACAACAAAATAAAATAATTTGTTAAAAAGTGTAGCGATAAAATATTTTAATTTTGTTGCAAATATTAATTCCAAAAATTAGCCACAAAAAATATATTTCATCGCAAAATAATAGCGACTAAATATAATTTTCATTGTTGTCCTAATTATTAACAACAAAATAAAAGAATTTGTTGCTAGTTTAGCGATTAAATATTTTTATTTCATCGCAAAAAGTAATTTCAATAAATTATCCACAAAAAATTATATTTCATCGCAAAATATTAACGACAAAATATAATTTTCATTGTTGTTCTGATTATTAACAACAAAATGAAGCAATTTGTTGCTAATATAGCAATGAAATATATAAATTTTGTTGCAAAAATTAATTTCAAGAAATTAGCCACAAAAATTTCAATTTCATCGCAAAATATTAGAAAGAAAATATAATTGTCATTGTTGCTCTGATTATTAACAACAAAATGATGCAGTTTGTTGCTAATAAAGTGATGAAATATATAAATTTTGTTGCAAAAATTAATTTCAAGAAATTAGCCACAAAAATTTCTATTTCATCGCAAAATATTAGCAACGAAATATAATTTTCATTGTTGTTCTCATTATTAACAACAAAATGAAGCAATTTGCTGCTAATAAAGCGATGCAATATATAAATTTTGTTGCAAAAATTAATTTCAAAAAATTAGCCACGAAAATTTCTATTTCATTGCAAAATATTAGCAACGAAATATAATTTTCATAGTTTTTCTGATTATTAACAACAAAATGAAGCAAATTGTTGCTAATTGGTGTGTTGTCGCCGACACCCAAAAATAAATTCCTTAACTAACTCACTAATGTAGTAGGGTAAGCAAGGGTCGATCCCACAGGGAATGGTGAAATTCAATTAAATAAATTGTGTATGAAAGCAGTAAAAATGGGGGGAGTTGGATTGGTGGTTTCTAATTGACTACTAGAAAGCATGAAAAATAAAAGTAAGCAATAAAAATAAACAAGAATCAAATATAAAGAACGATCTAGCCCTCGAATTGCTTCCCCTGGATTAATTTAACCAATTTAATTAGTGAACCCGGTGATCTCAATCTAATCTCAAATCTTATCCCTAAACCAGTGGTACGACCAAACTAATTCGAATTGTTTCTTAAGTTTAATTAATTAGAAAGTACGACCCCAATTAATCTATTCCTACGAATAACCCCAAAACATGTATTTAAGGTTCAACTCGAGAAACGCATTAAAGATCTAAAACAATAGAATAAACTAGACCATGAATACGAGACGCTCGTTTCATGCAATCTAGACGTTATTATCCCCTAAGGTGTTCTGCCTTAGTTGCTACGATATCCACAATAATATAACAATTACGGATTATACATCGTGAATTAACTAGAATTGTTAACAAATAAATTCGGATGGCCAGTCCTAATAAATCTATTAATCAAAACATGCTTCGCATAAAATCAAATAATAACGAAATCAAAATATGAATTGAGATAAACCGTGAATCACATAATCAAAAAGGCATAATTAAATCCAGGTTTCACATCCTCGGGCTAGAATACCAATCTATCTACTAAACATAATCAAAATCAAAAGAACAATAAATAGATACAAAATCAAACTCAAACTCATTGCTGCCTTTCTCCAAACTTGCATCTCCTCCTTCCCAGAATTCGGCGGCTTCCAGCTTTATAACATACTCCCAAAGCCCAAACTCTAATTGAAGGCCCAAAACTCCAATTCTTGATTTCTGCTCCCCAAATTCACGACTTCATGATTGCCCTTTCTTTGTTTCACCACCGTGGGCCACAATTGCAAAGGCCCAATTAGGAAGATATTAATTCAAGGTTTGGGCTTTAATCAATTAACTAAGTAATGGGCCAATCAATATGCTGATTTCCGTGAGTGCTTTGCTTCTTTACACTTGTGTTGTTCCATCTAATTCCAAAATACTCTAATTATACCTGAATTAAGATAAGAAAATAAAATATCGAGATAACGGAAGGACATATAATAATAAGTCGGAGAATGCAATAAAATCTCAAATTAATTCTCAAATAATATCTAATTAAAGCACAAAAGTATGCAATAATCTCGACTCATCACTAATATAGCGATGAAATATACAAATTTTGTTGTAAAAAATAATTTCAAGAAATTAGCCACGAAAATTTCTATTTCATCGCAAAATATTAGCGACGAAATATAATTTTCATTGTTGTTTTGATTATTAACAACATAATGAAACAATTTGTTGCTAATATAGCGATGAAATATATATTTTTTGTTGCAAATATTAAATCTAACAATTTAGCAACGAAAATTTATATTTCGTTGCTAAAAATTGATTTTAGCGATGAAATTTAGATTTGTCGCAAATTTTTTGTCGCTATTCCCCCCATTTCTTGTAGTGATTCCTCGGTGTTATCCCTCGCCCAATTTGTCGCCATTTTGCGAGGGATTGCATTCCCTCGTAAACTTCCCTCGCGATTTGGAGCAGATTTTGTAGTGCAAAAAAGAAACTGCCATTCTAAATTCGAATTTTAAATGATAATTCAATTTCTTGTCTGTGACCATTGCAGCCCTAAATTTTTAACCTTCATCCATTATTGTAGGTCTTAATTTTCCGAATAAATTTCTAACTCTTGAATTTCAAAATGGACTAAAACTGTCACAGCCCCAATAATGGCACACATGTAACATTCATCCAATTTAAATTCAAGGTTTAATTCTTCGAAAATAACCTCCAACAATTCAATTTTGAAACTGGTCTAATTATTTCGACAGTTACGGAAAAATTCGAGGCAAAAAGTAGTTTGTATGTTCGCTACCAAATCGGTGCGACATTCGTGTAATATTACAAACTACTAATGGGTTTATACTTTTATATCCACTTCCTCATTTGATATTTTCCAATATAGGACAAAAACCACTTCGTTTTTTCCTACACAAATTTTGGTTACAACAATTATTTGAAAAATCATTTCGCATTCATTCCAACTCCAAAATGTGCTTCAAAATATTCATCCTCCGAGAACGTTATTTTGATAACCTATATTGTTAATTTTGAATACCATAGCTCGTTGATTTATGTTTCACTGCATTAAAAAAAAAATCATGTGTTTTTGGTCGACGCGGTGTTGGTGTCTTTTAGGGTGTGTTTGGTTTGTGATTGGCTCATTCCACATCCAATCCCTTTCAATATCTCTCTATCCAAATACAAAAACTCATGCACCCCTATAATACACCTACATACCTATCTTAATCTTATATATTTGCAAACCTCTAAAGTGCCACATGTCACCACCACACCATTCTATCTCAATATCTCTCTTCTCCAAATCCTTTCATTTTAAAATTATTTCATCCTCAATCTTTGGTTAATCTTTTAATCTCAACCCTACATCCTATAGGTAATATGTAATCACAACCATCCATCATTATTTCAAGACCTATAAATATGTAATGTATATTAGTCACAAATTCATTCTCAATGTTTGTCTTACATCGATAAAATTTCATTTTACGTCCTGTAACTTAGGTCTAATCCAGTTTATATCGATCCTTTAAGTTTTCACTTTTTCAATTTTCGTCCTAGGGTGTCCAATTTATATCATTTTTACCGGAAAAGTGGAATTCCGATCAAATAGTCCAATTTACGTCCTTTAAGTTTGAAAATAAAAAATAATAATAAAAAAATTCAGAAAATAACATTAAAAAAAATCTAAAAATCTCATTAAATTTTATAATTGTGTAAAAAAAAAATCTAAAATTCTTAAAAAAAATAATCTACAATTCTTAAAATTTGAAAATGTGTTAATTAAAAAAAAATTTTTCTAAAAATCTCATAAAAAAATATAAAATCCTAAAAAAAAAAAAAAGTATAAATTAAAATGTTTAAAATAAAATTTGAACTGTATTTTTAGTTTTACATATATATTTGAACTACAATTATTCTTCTATATGAGAATTTTCTTTTGATTCATATATAAATTTACCTTAATATCTTCATTATGAAATCACCTTAATATTTTCGTTAATATCTTTTACCTACGTATCTTCATTAAGCAGTTTTACATAGACGATTCATATTTGTACTGTATTTTTAGTTTTACATATATATTTGAACTACAATTATTCTTCTATATGAGAATTTTCTTTTGATTCATATATAAATTTACCTTAATATCTTCATTATGAAATCACCTTAATATTTTCGTTAATATCTTTTACCTACGTATCTTCATTAAGCAGTTTTATATAGCTATGAAAGAAGAAAAGTAATAATCAGAGATTTTTATGATATATAGGGATTTGCAGATATGAAACATTCTCAAATGTCTCTTTATTTCTTCAATTAAAATATTAACTTATTTCTTCTATTCTCTTTATTTGCATATGGAAAATATAAAAGATCAATTTATTAATATACCAAACTTATCAATTTTAAGAAAGAATGCATAACCTATCATCATATACTCCTGATGTCCACACAATTTAAATATATGTATATATATATATAATTGTCACAAGTTAAAAATTAATTAATTAGTATATGTGAAATAAATTAATTAAATGAGTAAAATTAACTAAATTAATTTGCAAAATTTATGGCATAAAACAATCTAGAATGTACCAAGTCAGTAGTACATATCTTAATCTATATTTTTAAATTAATATTTTAATCACAATCAAATCATCAATAATTAAATGATGTTCAGTTTCACGTCAATGAGTAGAAGGGTTGATCATTAATGGACCATAAGTCTTTAAAGTTGCAGAGAACAAAAGAAATAGCCTACCATAATAAGCTATTGGAGATAGCAGTGGGTACAGATTTACCAAAAGCAAAGTCAGCTACGGAGGCAGATAAGCTTCCATGGAAGGAGAAAAAAGGGAAAGCAAAATCAAACCTTTTTTTCTCATCTTAGTGGGAGAAGTGAAAGGCCACAGAAAGCCTTCGAAAGTAAGGCCTGAAACCACTTTCTAAGCCTACTGGATGAATGGGAGAATGTCCTTGCCTTCAGTCCGGATCTTTGTTGTCCCAAATTGTAGTCCTGTAGTTTTGGAATTGTTTCTCACAAAAAGGACCAAAACTGAAAAAAAAAAAAGGTAGGACAAAATTTGGGAATGGCAAGGTGCATGAATATTATTGATTTTAATTATGCAGATTTAGGTGAAGATTCTAGGATGTAAAATCTCTGTTATTAAAGAAATGAATTGGCTTGTTTGATATAATGATATTACTAAACAAATTATATGTGCTGAGAGAGGTGCAGAAACCCAGCAACGACGAAAGTGAACTCACTAAAAACCTCAGGTTGTGTTTGGATGGCGTTATTTGATTTGAGGAGACATTTCAAATAGAATGATTTAAAAAGATATACATCAAATTAAAATGACATGGAATTGAAAGGATTATAAATTCATACCTAAATCTCTGCATCCAAACACAACGTAACTGAAATTGTGTAGTGGAATCAAAGTACAACAAATTAATACGAAAATAAAGGTTGGGAAAGTTCATAATAATAAATATATTCAGAAAACAAGGCGAGAAGAGATATCTCGAAAGGTGTTGCTGTGAACGCCACTTTTGAAAGGCCATATCTCAAAAACAAGGGCCTGCAAATGTAGGAAGAGGCCAAACGCGCTGTGCAGAAGCCAAACTTTAAACGGCCATAACTTTGCGTAGAAGAGTCCGTTTCGGTCAAAAAAATTTTTGATTTTGGGTATCTCGACGAGATGTACACGGTGCAAACAGCCAAAGGCGGTTTGGTCGACCCAAACTCCCTAAAAAGGCTTCTTTTCAACTGTAATTCAATTTTAAAGAAAATTACACATGCTGTTGGGAATTTTAATTCCATTTTATTCACACTCGCGCAGTATATTTTCGAAATATCGTTATATGTCCTCGTTGCTCTAAACCTCAATTTCGACGTACTACTACTCGATTCATCGAATACACAAAAAATGGGAGAAAATAATAGAAAATATTAGAACAAAACACAAAAACAAAAAAATCAAAATTGACTACCAAACGATACTATTTAGGCTCAGGAACATATGCGTCGTCGCGGGCCTTGCAAAGGAGAATAATATTTTCTCTTTTGTCCGACTTCCCTCTCGCGCCTCACGAAAAGTTGGAGACGAGCGCGGGCCCACCAGGCAGTCGCGGCGGGACGGTTAGGGTCGAAATCGACGTGAAACGGACGACGAGGGCTAGAAATTCGCCCACGGAGGGGAAATCCACGATGACCGAGAGGACGGCCTCGAATCGAGCCTCGCGTTGATATGCGGAGGCGCGCGTAACTCAAAACGGGCCGAAAGTTAGACCCGTTTGAATTCTGACCCTAATCTAGAGTGCGCGCCCTAGGTTGTGCATAAGTAAATTTATGAGCGGAATCATGTCGGGTGCGATCATACCAGCACTAATGCACCGGATCCCATCAGAACTCCGAAGTTAAGCGTGCTTGGGCGAGAGTAGTACTAGGATGGGTGACCCCCTGGGAAGTCCTCGTGTTGCACCCCCTTTTTGCCTCGTTTTGAAGTTTATTATTATCATTTTTTTCCCCCTTTTTCTTTTTATTCTTTCGGCCTTGCAAAGGAGAATAATATTTTCTCTTTTGTCCGACTTTCCTCTCGCGCCTCACGAAAAGTTGGAGACGAGAGCGGGCCCACCAGGCAGTCGCGGCGGGACGGTTAGGGTCGAAATCGACGTGAAACGGCCGACGAGGGCTAGAAATTCGCCCACGGAGGGGAAATCCACGATGACCGAGAGGACGGCCTCGAATCGAGCCTCGCGTTGATATGCGGAGGCGCGCGTTACTCAAAACGGGCCGAAAGTTAGACCCGTTTGAATTCTGACCCTAATCTAGAGTGCGCGCCCTAGGTTGTGCATAAGTAAATTTATGAGCGGAATCATGTCGGGTGCGATCATACCAGCACTAATGCACCGGATCCCATCAGAACTCCGAAGTTAAGCGTGCTTGGGCGAGAGTAGTACTAGGATGGGTGACCCCCTGGGAAGTCCTCGTGTTGCACCCCCTTTTTGCCTCGTTTTGAAGTTTATTATTATCATTTTTTTTCCCCCTTTTTCTTTTTATTCTTTCGGCCTTGCAAAGGAGAATAATATTTTCTCTTTTGTCCGACTTCCCTCTCGCGCCTCACGAAAAGTTGGAGACGAGCGCGGGCCCACCAGGCAGTCGCGGCGGGACGGTTAGGGTCGAAATCGACGTGAAACGGCCGACGAGGGCTAGAAATTCGCCCACGGAGGGGAAATCCACGATGACCGAGAGGACGGCCTCGAATCGAGCCTCGCGTTGATATGCGGAGGCGCGCGTAACTCAAAACGGGCCGAAAGTTAGACCCGTTTGAATTCTGACCCTAATCTAGAGTGCGCGCCCTAGGTTGTGCATAAGTAAATTTATGAGCGGAATCATGTCGGGTGCGATCATACCAGCACTAATGCACCGGATCCCATCAGAACTCCGAAGTTAAGCGTGCTTGGGCGAGAGTAGTACTAGGATGGGTGACCCCCTAGGAAGTCCTCGTGTTGCACCCTCTTTTTGCCTCGTTTTGAAGTTTATTATTATCATTTTTTCCCCCCTTTTTCTTTTTATTCTTTCGGCCTTGCAAAGGAGAATAATATTTTCTCTTTTGTCCGACTTTCCTCTCGCGCCTCACGAAAAGTTGGAGACGAGCGCGGGCCCACCAGGCAGTCGCGGCGGGACGGTTAGGGTCGAAATCGACGTGAAACGGCCGACGAGGGCTAGAAATTCGCCCACGGAGGGGAAATCCACGATGACCGAGAGGACGGTCTCGAATCGAGCCTCGCGTTGATATGCGGAGGCGCGCGTAACTCAAAACGGGCCGAAAGTTAGACCCGTTTGAATTCTGACCCTAATCTAGAGTGCGCGCCCTAGGTTGTGCATAAGTAAATTTATGAGCGGAATCATGTCGGGTGCGATCATACCAGCACTAATGCACCGGATCCCATCAGAACTCCGAAGTTAAGCGTGCTTGGGCGAGAGTAGTACTAGGATGGGTGACCCCCTGGGAAGTCCTCGTGTTGCACCCCCTTTTTGCCTCGTTTTGAAGTTTATTATTATCATTTTTTTTCCCCTTTTTCTTTTTATTCTTTCGGCCTTGCAAAGGAGAATAATATTTTCTCTTTTGTCCGACTTCCCTCTCGCGCCTCACGAAAAGTTGGAGACGAGCGCGGGCCCACCAGGCAGTCGCGGCGGGACGGTTAGGGTCGAAATCGACGTGAAACGGCCGACGAGGGCTAGAAATTCGCCCACGGAGGGGAAATCCACGATGACCGAGAGGACGGCCTCGAATCGAGCCTCGCGTTGATATGCGGAGGCGCGCGTAACTCAAAACGGGCCGAAAGTTAGACCCGTTTGAATTCTGACCCTAATCTAGAGTGCGCGCCCTAGGTTGTGCATAAGTAAATTTATGAGCGGAATCATGTCGGGTGCGATCATACCAGCACTAATGCACCGGATCCCATCAGAACTCCGAAGTTAAGCGTGCTTGGGCGAGAGTAGTACTAGGATGGGTGACCCCCTAGGAAGTCCTCGTGTTGCACCCCCTTTTTGCCTCGTTTTGAAGTTTATTATTATCATTTTTTCCCCCTTTTTCTTTTTATTCTTTCGGCCTTGCAAAGGAGAATAATATTTTCTCTTTTGTCCGACTTTCCTCTCGCGCCTCACGAAAAGTTGGAGACGAGCGCGGGCCCACCAGGCAGTCGCGGCGGGACGGTTAGGGTCGAAATCGACGTGAAACGGCCGACGAGGGCTAGAAATTCACCCACGGAGGGGAAATCCACGATGACCGAGAGGACGGCCTCGAATCGAGCCTCGCGTTGATATGCGGAGGCGCGCGTAACTCAAAACGGGCCGAAAGTTAGACCCGTTTGAATTCTGACCCTAATCTAGAGTGCGCGCCCTAGGTTGTGCATAAGTAAATTTATGAGCGGAATCATGTCGGGTGCGATCATACCAGAACTAATGCACCGGATCCCATCAGAACTCCGAAGTTAAGCGTGCTTGGGCGAGAGTAGTACTAGGATGGGTGACCCCCTAGGAAGTCCTCGTGTTGCACCCCCTTTTTGCCTCGTTTTGAAGTTTATTATTATCATTTTTTCCCCCTTTTTCTTTTTATTCTTTCGGCCTTGCAAAGGAGAATAATATTTTCTCTTTTGTCCGACTTTCCTCTCGCGCCTCACGAAAAGTTGGAGACGAGCGCGGGCCCACCAGGCAGTCGCGGCGGGACGGTTAGGGTCGAAATCGACGTGAAACGGCCGACGAGGGCTAGAAATTCGCCCACGGAGGGGAAATCCACGATGACCGAGAGGACGGCCTCGAATCGAGCCTCGCGTTGATATGCGGAGGCGCGCGTAACTCAAAACGGGCCGAAAGTTAGACCCGTTTGAATTCTGACCCTAATCTAGAGTGCGCGCCCTAGGTTGTGCATAAGTAAATTTATGAGCGGAATCATGTCTGGTGCGATCATACCAGCACTAATGCACCGGATCCCATCAGAACTCCGAAGTTAAGCGTGCTTGGGCGAGAGTAGTACTAGGATGGGTGACCCCCTGGGAAGTCCTCGTGTTGCACCCCCTTTTTGCCTCGTTTTGAAGTTTATTATTATCATTTTTTTCCCCCTTTTTCTTTTTATTCTTTCGGCCTTGCAAAGGAGAATAATATTTTCTCTTTTGTCCGACTTCCCTCTCGCGCCTCACGAAAAGTTGGAGACGAGCGCGGGCCCACCAGGCAGTCGCGGCGGGACGGTTAGGGTCGAAATCGACGTGAAACGGCCGACGAGGGCTAGAAATTCACCCACGGAGGGGAAATCCACGATGACCGAGAGGACGGCCTCGAATCGAGCCTCGCGTTGATATGCGGAGGCGCGCGTAACTCAAAACGGGCCGAAAGTTAGACCCGTTTGAATTCTGACCCTAATCTAGAGTGCGCGCCCTAGGTTGTGCATAAGTAAATTTATGAGCGGAATCATGTCGGGTGCGATCATACCAGCACTAATGCACCGGATCCCATCAGAACTCGAAGTTAAGCGTGCTTGGGCGAGAGTAGTACTAGGATGGGTGACCCCCCTGGGAAGTCCTCGTGTTGCACCCCCTTTTTGCCTCGTTTTGAAGTTTATTATTATCATTTTTCCCCCTTTTTCTTTTTATTCTTTCGGCCTTGCAAAGGAGAATAATATTTTCTCTTTTGTCCGACTTTCCTCTCGCGCCTCACGAAAAGTTGGAGACGAGCGCGGGCCCACCAGGCAGTCGCGGCGGGACGGTTAGGGTCGAAATCGACGTGAAACGGCCGACGAGGGCTAGAAATTCGCCCACGGAGGGGAAATCCACGATGACCGAGAGGACGGCCTCGAATCGAGCCTCGCGTTGATATGCGGAGGCGCGCGTAACTCAAAACGGGCCGAAAGTTAGACCCGTTTGAATTCTGACCCTAATCTAGAGTGCGCGCCCTAGGTTGTGCATAAGTAAATTTATGAGCGGAATCATGTCGGGTGCGATCATACCAGCACTAATGCACCGGATCCCATCAGAACTCCGAAGTTAAGCGTGCTTGGGCGAGAGTAGTACTAGGATGGGTGACCCCCTAGGAAGTCCTCGTGTTGCACCCTCTTTTTGCCTCGTTTTGAAGTTTATTATTATCATTTTTTTCCCCCCTTTTTCTTTTTATTCTTTCGGCCTTGCAAAGGAGAATAATATTTTCTCTTTTGTCCGACTTTCCTCTCGCGCCTCACGAAAAGTTGGAGACGAGCGCGGGCCCACCAGGCAGTCGCGGCGGGAAGGTTAGGGTCGAAATCGACGTGAAACGGCCGACGAGGGCTAGAAATTCGCCCACGGAGGGGAAATCCACGATGACCGAGAGGACGGTCTCGAATCGAGCCTCGCGTTGATATGCGGAGGCGCGCGTAACTCAAAACGGGCCGAAAGTTAGACCCGTTTGAATTCTGACCCTAATCTAGAGTGCGCGCCCTAGGTTGTGCATAAGTAAATTTATGAGCGGAATCATGTCGGGTGCGATCATACCAGCACTAATGCACCGGATCCCATCAGAACTCCGAAGTTAAGCGTGCTTGGGCGAGAGTAGTACTAGGATGGGTGACCCCCTGGGAAGTCCTCGTGTTGCACCCCCTTTTTGCCTCGTTTTGAAGTTTATTATTATCATTTTTTTTTCCCCTTTTTCTTTTTATTCTTTCGGCCTTGCAAAGGAGAATAATATTTTCTCTTTTGTCCGACTTCCCTCTCGCGCCTCACGAAAAGTTGGAGACGAGCGCGGGCCCACCAGGCAGTCGCGGCGGGACGGTTAGGGTCGAAATCGACGTGAAACGGCCGACGAGGGCTAGAAATTCGCCCACGGAGGGGAAATCCACGATGACCGAGAGGACGGCCTCGAATCGAGCCTCGCGTTGATATGCGGAGGCGCGCGTAACTCAAAACGGGCCGAAAGTTAGACCCGTTTGAATTCTGACCCTAATCTAGAGTGCGCGCCCTAGGTTGTGCATAAGTAAATTTATGAGCGGAATCATGTCGGGTGCGATCATACCAGCACTAATGCACCGGATCCCATCAGAACTCCGAAGTTAAGCGTGCTTGGGCGAGAGTAGTACTAGGATGGGTGACCCCCTAGGAAGTCCTCGTGTTGCACCCCCTTTTTGCCTCGTTTTGAAGTTTATTATTATCATTTTTTCCCCCTTTTTCTTTTTATTCTTTCGGCCTTGCAAAGGAGAATAATATTTTCTCTTTTGTCCGACTTTCCTCTCGCGCCTCACGAAAAGTTGGAGACGAGCGCGGGCCCACCAGGCAGTCGCGGCGGGACGGTTAGGGTCGAAATCGACGTGAAACGGCCGACGAGGGCTAGAAATTCACCCACGGAGGGGAAATCCACGATGACCGAGAGGACGGCCTCGAATCGAGCCTCGCGTTGATATGCGGAGGCGCGCGTAACTCAAAACGGGCCGAAAGTTAGACCCGTTTGAATTCTGACCCTAATCTAGAGTGCGCGCCCTAGGTTGTGCATAAGTAAATTTATGAGCGGAATCATGTCGGGTGCGATCATACCAGCACTAATGCACCGGATCCCATCAGAACTCCGAAGTTAAGCGTGCTTGGGCGAGAGTAGTACTAGGATGGGTGACCCCCTAGGAAGTCCTCGTGTTGCACCCCCTTTTTGCCTCGTTTTGAAGTTTATTATTATCATTTTTCCCCCTTTTTCTTTTTATTCTTTCGGCCTTGCAAAGGAGAATAATATTTTCTCTTTTGTCCGACTTTCCTCTCGCGCCTCACGAAAAGTTGGAGACGAGCGCGGGCCCACCAGGCAGTCGCGGCGGGACGGTTAGGGTCGAAATCGACGTGAAACGGCCGACGAGGGCTAGAAATTCGCCCACAGAGGGGAAATCCACGATGACCGAGAGGACGGCCTCGAATCGAGCCTCGCGTTGATATGCGGAGGCGCGCGTAACTCAAAACGGGCCGAAAGTTAGACCCGTTTGAATTCTGACCCTAATCTAGAGTGCGCGCCCTAGGTTGTGCATAAGTAAATTTATGAGCGGAATCATGTCTGGTGCGATCATACCAGCACTAATGCACCGGATCCCATCAGAACTCCGAAGTTAAGCGTGCTTGGGCGAGAGTAGTACTAGGATGGGTGACCCCCTGGGAAGTCCTCGTGTTGCACCCCCTTTTTGCCTCGTTTTGAAGTTTATTATTATCATTTTTCCCCCCCTTTTTCTTTTTATTCTTTCGGCCTTGCAAAGGAGAATAATATTTTCTCTTTTGTCCGACTTCCCTCTCGCGCCTCACGAAAAGTTGGAGACGAGCGCGGGCCCACCA
Source organism: Galeopsis tetrahit (assembly GCA_963675135.1). NCBI lineage: Eukaryota > Viridiplantae > Streptophyta > Magnoliopsida > Lamiales > Lamiaceae > Galeopsis > Galeopsis tetrahit. The sequence continues at coordinate 69,296,736 of OY776125.1, read as the reverse complement.
GGCAGTCGCGGCGGGACGGTTAGGGTCGAAATCGACGTGAAACGGCCGACGAGGGCTAGAAATTCACCCACGGAGGGGAAATCCACGATGACCGAGAGGACGGCCTCGAATCGAGCCTCGCGTTGATATGCGGAGGCGCGCGTAACTCAAAACGGGCCGAAAGTTAGACCCGTTTGAATTCTGACCCTAATCTAGAGTGCGCGCCCTAGGTTGTGCATAAGTAAATTTATGAGCGGAATCATGTCGGGTGCGATCATACCAGCACTAATGCACCGGATCCCATCAGAACTCCGAAGTTAAGCGTGCTTGGGCGAGAGTAGTACTAGGATGGGTGACCCCCTAGGAAGTCCTCGTGTTGCACCCTCTTTTTGCCTCGTTTTGAAGTTTATTATTATCATTTTTTCCCCCCTTTTTCTTTTTATTCTTTCGGCCTTGCAAAGGAGAATAATATTTTCTCTTTTGTCCGACTTTCCTCTCGCGCCTCACGAAAAGTTGGAGACGAGCGCGGGCCCACCAGGCAGTCGCGGCGGGACGGTTAGGGTCGAAATCGACGTGAAACGGCCGACGAGGGCTAGAAATTCGCCCACGGAGGGGAAATCCACGATGACCGAGAGGACGGTCTCGAATCGAGCCTCGCGTTGATATGCGGAGGCGCGCGTAACTCAAAACGGGCCGAAAGTTAGACCCGTTTGAATTCTGACCCTAATCTAGAGTGCGCGCCCTAGGTTGTGCATAAGTAAATTTATGAGCGGAATCATGTCGGGTGCGATCATACCAGCACTAATGCACCGGATCCCATCAGAACTCCGAAGTTAAGCGTGCTTGGGCGAGAGTAGTACTAGGATGGGTGACCCCCTGGGAAGTCCTCGTGTTGCACCCCCTTTTTGCCTCGTTTTGAAGTTTATTATTATCATTTTTTTCCCCCTTTTTCTTTTTATTCTTTCGGCCTTGCAAAGGAGAATAATATTTTCTCGTTTGTCCGACTTCCCTCTCGCGCCTCACGAAAAGTTGGAGACGAGCGCGGGCCCACCAGGCAGTCGCGGCGGGACGGTTAGGGTCGAAATCGACGTGAAACGGCCGACGAGGGCTAGAAATTCGCCCACGGAGGGGAAATCCACGATGACCGAGAGGACGGCCTCGAATCGAGCCTCGCGTTGATATGCGGAGGCGCGCGTAACTCAAAACGGGCCGAAAGTTAGACCCGTTTGAATTCTGACCCTAATCTAGAGTGCGCGCCCTAGGTTGTGCATAAGTAAATTTATGAGCGGAATCATGTCGGGTGCGATCATACCAGCACTAATGCACCGGATCCCATCAGAACTCCGAAGTTAAGCGTGCTTGGTCGAGAGTAGTACTAGGATGGGTGACCCCCTGGGAAGTCCTCGTGTTGCACCCCCTTTTTGCCTCGTTTTGAAGTTTATTATTATCATTTTTTTCCCCCTTTTTCTTTTTATTCTTTCGGCCTTGCAAAGGAGAATAATATTTTCTCTTTTGTCCGACTTTCCTCTCGCGCCTCACGAAAAGTTGGAGACGAGCGCGGGCCCACCAGGCAGTCGCGGCGGGACGGTTAGGGTCGAAATCGACGTGAAACGGCCGACGAGGGCTAGAAATTCGCCCACGGAGGGGAAATCCACGATGACCGAGAGGACGGCCTCGAATCGAGCCTCGCGTTGATATGCGGAGGCGCGCGTAACTCAAAACGGGCCGAAAGTTAGACCCGTTTGAATTCTGACCCTAATCTAGAGTGCGCGCCCTAGGTTGTGCATAAGTAAATTTATGAGCGGAATCATGTCGGGTGCGATCATACCAGCACTAATGCACCGGATCCCATCAGAACTCCGAAGATAAGCGTGCTTGGGCGAGAGTAGTACTAGGATGGGTGACCCCCTGGGAAGTCCTCGTGTTGCACCCCATTTTTGCCTCGTTTTGAAGTTTATTATTATCATTTTTTTCCCCCTTTTTCTTTTTATTCTTTCGGCCTTGCAAAGGAGAATAATATTTTCTCTTTTGTCCGACTTTCCTCTCGCGCCTCACGAAAAGTTGGAGACGAGCGCGGGCCTACCAGGCAGTCGCGGCGGGACGGTTAGGGTCGAAATCGACGTGAAACGGCCGACGAGGGCTAGAAATTCGCCCACGGAGGGGAAATCCACGATGACCGAGAGGACGGCCTCGAATCGAGCCTCGCGTTGATATGCGGAGGCGCGCGTAACTCAAAACGGGCCGAAAGTTAGACCCGTTTGAATTCTGACCCTAATCTAGAGTGCGCGCCCTAGGTTGTGCATAAGTAAATTTATGAGCGGAATCATGTCGGGTGCGATCATACCAGCACTAATGCACCGGATCCCATCAGAACTCCGAAGTTAAGCGTGCTTGGGCGAGAGTAGTACTAGGATGGGTGACCCCCTGGGAAGTCCTCGTGTTGCACCCCCTTTTTGCCTCGTTTTGAAGTTTATTATTATCATTTTTTTTCCCCTTTTTCTTTTTATTCTTTCGGCCTTGCAAAGGAGAATAATATTTTCTCTTTTGTCCGACTTCCCTCTCGCGCCTCACGAAAAGTTGGAGACGAGCGCGGGCCCACCAGGCAGTCGCGGCGGGACGGTTAGGGTCGAAATCGACGTGAAACGGCCGACGAGGGCTAGAAATTCGCCCACGGAGGGGAAATCCACGATGACCGAGAGGACGGCCTCGAATCGAGCCTCGCGTTGATATGCGGAGGCGCGCGTAACTCAAAACGGGCCGAAAGTTAGACCCGTTTGAATTCTGACCCTAATCTAGAGTGCGCGCCCTAGGTTGTGCATAAGTAAATTTATGAGCGGAATCATGTCGGGTGCGATCATACCAGCACTAATGCACCGGATCCCATCAGAACTCCGAAGATAAGCGTGCTTGGGCGAGAGTAGTACTAGGATGGGTGACCCCCTGGGAAGTCCTCGTGTTGCACCCCATTTTTGCCTCGTTTTGAAGTTTATTATTATCATTTTTTTCCCACTTTTTCTTTTTATTCTTTCGGCCTTGCAAAGGAGAATAATATTTTCTCTTTTGTCCGACTTTCCTCTCGCGCCTCACGAAAAGTTGGAGACGAGCGCGGGCCCACCAGGCAGTCGCGGCGGGACGGTTAGGGTCGAAATCGACGTGAAACGGCCGACGAGGGCTAGAAATTCGCCCACGGAGGGGAAATCCACGATGACCGAGAGGACGGCCTCGAATCGAGCCTCGCGTTGATATGCGGAGGCGCGCGTAACTCAAAACGGGCCGAAAGTTAGACCCGTTTGAATTCTGACCCTAATCTAGAGTGCGAGCCCTAGGTTGTGCATAAGTAAATTTATGAGCGGAATCATGTCGGGTGCGATCATACCAGCACTAATGCACCGGATCCCATCAGAACTCCGAAGTTAAGCGTGCTTGGGCGAGAGTAGTACTAGGATGGGTGACCCCCTAGGAAGTCCTCGTGTTGCACCCCCTTTTTGCCTCGTTTTGAAGTTTATTATTATCATTTTTTTCCCCCTTTTTCTTTTTATTCTTTCGGCCTTGCAAAGGAGAATAATATTTTCTCTTTTGTCCGACTTCCCTCTCGCGCCTCACGAAAAGTTGGAGACGAGCGCGGGCCCACCAGGCAGTCGCGGCGGGACGGTTAGGGTCGAAATCGACGTGAAACGGCCGACGAGGGCTAGAAATTCGCCCACGGAGGGGAAATCCACGATGACCGAGAGGACGGCCTCGAATCGAGCCTCGCCTTGATATGCGGAGGCGCGCGTAACTCAAAACGGGCCGAAAGTTAGACCCGTTTGAATTCTGACCCTAATCTAGAGTGCGCGCCCTAGGTTGTGCATAAGTAAATTTATGAGCGGAATCATGTCGGGTGCGATCATACCAGCACTAATGCACCGGATCCCATCAGAACTCCGAAGTTAAGCGTGTTTGGGCGAGAGTAGTACTAGGATGGGTGACCCCCTGGGAAGTCCTCGTGTTGCACCCCCTTTTTGCCTCGTTTTGAAGTTTATTATTATCATTTTTTCCCCCTTTTTCTTTTTATTCTTTCGGCCTTGCAAAGGAGAATAATATTTTCTCGTTTGTCCGACTTCCCTCTCGCGCCTCACGAAAAGTTGGAGACGAGCGCGGGCCCACCAGGCAGTCGCGGCGGGACGGTTAGGGTCGAAATCGACGTGAAACGGCCGACGAGGGCTAGAAATTCGCCCACGGAGGGGAAATCCACGATGACCGAGAGAACGGCCTCGAATCGAGCCTCGCGTTGATATGCGGAGGCGCGCGTAACTCAAAACGGGCCGAAAGTTAGACCCGTTTGAATTCTGACCCTAATCTAGAGTGCGCGCCCTAGGTTGTGCATAAGTAAATTTATGAGCGGAATCATGTCGGGTACGATCATACCAGCACTAATGCACCGGATCCCATCAGAACTCCGAAGTTAAGCGTGCTTGGGCGAGAGTAGTACTAGGATGGGTGACCCCCTGGGAAGTCCTCGTGTTGCACCCCCTTTTTGCCTCGTTTTGAAGTTTATTATTATCATTTTTTTCCCCCTTTTTCTTTTTATTCTTTCGGCCTTGCAAAGGAGAATAATATTTTCTCTTTTGTCCGACTTCCCTCTCGCGCCTCACGAAAAGTTGGAGACGAGCGCGGGCCCACCAGGCAGTCGCGGCGGGACGGTTAGGGTCGAAATCGACGTGAAACGGCCGACGAGGGCTAGAAATTCGCCCACGGAGGGGAAATCCACGATGACCGAGAGGACGGCCTCGAATCGAGCCTCGCGTTGATATGCGGAGGTGCGCGTAACTCAAAACGGGCCGAAAGTTAGACCCGTTTGAATTCTGACCCTAATCTAGAGTGCGCGCCCTAGGTTGTGCATAAGTAAATTTATGAGCGGAATCATGTCGGGTGCAATCATACCAGCACTAATGCACCGGATCCCATCAGAACTCCGAAGTGAAGCGTGCTTGGGCGAGAGTAGTACTAGGATGGGTGACCCCCTGGGAAGTCCTCGTGTTGCACCCCCTTTTTGCCTCGTTTTGAAGTTTATTATTATCATTTTTTCCCCCTTTTTCTTTTTATTCTTTCGGCCTTGCAAAGGAGAATAATATTTTCTCGTTTGTCCGACTTCCCTCTCGCGCCTCACGAAAAGTTGGAGACGAGCGCGGGCCCACCAGGCAGTCGCGGCGGGACGGTTAGGGTCGAAATCGACGTGAAACGGCCGACGAGGGCTAGAAATTCGCCCACGGAGGGGAAATCCACGATGACCGAGAGGACGGCCTCGAATCGAGCCTCGCGTTGATATGCGGAGGCGCGCGTAACTCAAAACGGGCCGAAAGTTAGACCCGTTTGAATTCTGACCCTAATCTAGAGTGCGAGCCCTAGGTTGTGCATAAGTAAATTTATGAGCGGAATCATGTCGGGTGCGATCATACCAGCACTAATGCACCGGATCCCATCAGAACTCCGAAGTTAAGCGTGCTTGGGCGAGAGTAGTACTAGGATGGGTGACCCCCTAGGAAGTCCTCGTGTTGCACCCCCTTTTTGCCTCGTTTTGAAGTTTATTATTATCATTTTTTTCCCCCCTTTTTCTTTTTATTCTTTCGGCCTTGCAAAGGAGAATAATATTTTCTCTTTTGTCCGACTTCCCTCTCGCGCCTCACGAAAAGTTGGAGACGAGCGCGGGCCCACCAGGCAGTCGCGGCGGGACGGTTAGGGTCGAAATCGACGTGAAACGGCCGACGAGGGCTAGAAATTCGCCCACGGAGGGGAAATCCACGATGACCGAGAGGACGGCCTCGAATCGAGCCTCGCGTTGATATGCGGAGGCGCGCGTAACTCAAAACGGGCCGAAAGTTAGACCCGTTTGAATTCTGACCCTAATCTAGAGTGCGAGCCCTAGGTTGTGCATAAGTAAATTTATGAGCGGAATCATGTCGGGTGCGATCATACCAGCACTAATGCACCGGATCCCATCAGAACTCCGAAGTTAAGCGTGCTTGGGCGAGAGTAGTACTAGGATGGGTGACCCCCTAGGAAGTCCTCGTGTTGCACCCCCTTTTTGCCTCGTTTTGAAGTTTATTATTATCATTTTTTTCCCCCTTTTTCTTTTTATTCTTTCGGCCTTGCAAAGGAGAATAATATTTTCTCTTTTGTCCGACTTCCCTCTCGCGCCTCACGAAAAGTTGGAGACGAGCGCGGGCCCACCAGGCAGTCGCGGCGGGACGGTTAGGGTCGAAATCGACGTGAAACGGCCGACGAGGGCTAGAAATTCGCCCACGGAGGGGAAATCCACGATGACCAAGAGGACGGCCTCGAATCGAGCCTCGCGTTGATATGCGGAGGCGCGCGTAACTCAAAACGGGCCGAAAGTTAGACCCGTTTGAATTCTGACCCTAATCTAGAGTGCGCGCCCTAGGTTGTGCATAAGTAAATTTATGAGCGGAATCATGTCGGGTGCGATCATACCAGCACTAATGCACCGGATCCCATCAGAACTCCGAAGTTAAGCGTGCTTGGGCGAGAGTAGTACTAGGATGGGTGACCCCCTGGGAAGTCCTCGTGTTGCACCCCCTTTTTGCCTCGTTTTGAAGTTTATTATTATCATTTTTTTCCCCCTTTTTCTTTTTATTCTTTCGGCCTTGCAAAGGAGAATAATATTTTCTCGTTTGTCCGACTTCCCTCTCGCGCCTCACGAAAAGTTGGAGACGAGCGCGGGCCCACCAGGCAGTCGCGGCGGGACGGTTAGGGTCGAAATCGACGTGAAACGGCCGACGAGGGCTAGAAATTCGCCCACGGAGGGGAAATCCACGATGACCGAGAGGACGGCCTCGAATCGAGCCTCGCGTTGATATGCGGAGGCGCGCGTAACTCAAAACGGGCCGAAAGTTAGACCCGTTTGAATTCTGACCCTAATCTAGAGTGCGCGCCCTAGGTTGTGCATAAGTAAATTTATGAGCGGAATTATGTCGGGTGCGATATTACCAGCACTAATGCACCGGATCCCATCAGAACTCCGAAGTTAAGCGTGCTTCGGCGAGAGTAGTACTAGGATGGGTGACCCCCCTGGGAAGTCCTCGTGTTGCACCCCTTTTTTGCCTCGTTTTGAAGTTTATTATTATCATTTTTTTCCCCCTTTTTCTTTTTATTCTTTCGGCCTTGCAAAGGAGAATAATATTTTCTCTTTTGTCCGACTTTCCTCTCGCGCCTCACGAAAAGTTGGAGACGAGCGCGGGCCCACCAGGCAGTCGCGGCGGGACGGTTAGGGTCGAAATCGACGTGAAACGGCCGACGAGGGCTAGAAATTCGCCCACGGAGGGGAAATCCACGATGACCGAGAGGACGGCCTCGAATCGAGCCTCGCGTTGATATGCGGAGGCGCGCGTAACTCAAAACGGGCCGAAAGTTAGACCCGTTTGAATTCTGACCCTAATCTAGAGTGCGCGCCCTAGGTTGTGCATAAGTAAATTTATGAGCGGAATCATGTCGGGTGCGATCATACCAGCACTAATGCACCGGATCCCATCAGAACTCCGAAGTTAAGCGTGCTTGGGCGAGAGTAGTACTAGGATGGGTGACCCCCTGGGAAGTCCTCGTGTTGCACCCCCTTTTTGCCTCGTTTTGAAGTTTATTATTATCATTTTTTCCCCCTTTTTCTTTTTATTCTTTCGGCCTTGCAAAGGAGAATAATATTTTCTCGTTTGTCCGACTTCCCTCTCGCGCCTCACGAAAAGTTGGAGACGAGCGCGGGCCCACCAGGCAGTCGCGGCGGGACGGTTAGGGTCGAAATCGACGTGAAACGGCCGACGAGGGCTAGAAATTCGCCCACGGAGGGGAAATCCACGATGACCGAGAGGACGGCCTCGAATCGAGCCTCGCGTTGATATGCGGAGGCGCGCGTAACTCAAAACGGGCCGAAAGTTAGACCCGTTTGAATTCTGACCCTAATCTAGAGTGCGCGCCCTATAGGTTGTGCATAAGTAAATTTATGAGCGGAATCATGTCGGGTGCGATCATACCAGCACTAATGCACCGGATCCCATCAGAACTCCGAAGTCAAGCGTGCTTGGGCGAGAGTAGTACTAGGATGGGTGACCCCCTGGGAAGTCCTCGTGTTGCACCCCCTTTTTGCCTCGTTTTGAAGTTTATTATTATCATTTTTTTCCCCCTTTTTCTTTTTATTCTTTCGGCCTTGCAAAGGAGAATAATATTTTCTCTTTTGTCCGACTTTCCTCTCGCGCCTCACGAAAAGTTGGAGACGAGCGCGGGCCCACCAGGCAGTCGCGGCGGGACGGTTAGGGTCGAAATCGACGTGAAACGGCCGACGAGGGCTAGAAATTCGCCCAAGGAGGGGAAATCCACGATGACCGAGAGGACGGCCTCGAATCGAGCCTCGCGTTGATATGCGGAGGCGCGCGTAACTCAAAACGGGCCGAAAGTTAGACCCGTTTGAATTCTGACCCTAATCTAGAGTGCGCGCCCTAGGTTGTGCATAAGTAAATTTATGAGCGGAATCATGTCGGGTGCGATCATACCAGCACTAATGCACCGGATCCCATCAGAACTCCGAAGTTAAGCGTGCTTGGGCGAGAGTAGTACTAGGATGGGTGACCCCCTGGGAAGTCCTCGTGTTGCACCCCCTTTTTGCCTCGTTTTGAAGTTTATTATTATCATTTTTTTCCCCCTTTTTCTTTTTATTCTTTCGGCCTTGCAAAGGAGAATAATATTTTCTCTTTTGTCCGACTTCCCTCTCGCGCCTCACGAAAAGTTGGAGACGAGCGCGGGCCCACCAGGCAGTCGCGGCGGGACGGTTAGGGTCGAAATCGACGTGAAACGGCCGACGAGGGCTAGAAATTCGCCCACGGAGGGGAAATCCACGATGACCGAGAGGACGGCCTCGAATCGAGCCTCGCGTTGATATGCGGAGGCGCGCGTAACTCAAAACGGGCCGAAAGTTAGACCCGTTTGAATTCTGACCCTAATCTAGAGTGCGCGCCCTAGGTTGTGCATAAGTAAATTTATGAGCGGAATCATGTCGGGTGCGATCATACCAGCACTAATGCACCGGATCCCATCAGAACTCCGAAGATAAGCGTGCTTGGGCGAGAGTAGTACTAGGATGGGTGACCCCCTGGGAAGTCCTCGTGTTGCACCCCCTTTTTGCCTCGTTTTGAAGTTTATTATTATCATTTTTTTCCCCCTTTTTCTTTTTATTCTTTCGGCCTTGCAAAGGAGAATAATATTTTCTCTTTTGTCCGACTTTCCTCTCGCGCCTCACGAAAAGTTGGAGACGAGCGCGGGCCCACCAGGCAGTCGCGGCGGGACGGTTAGGGTCGAAATCGACGTGAAACGGCCGACGAGGGCTAGAAATTCGCCCACGGAGGGGAAATCCACGGTGACCGAGAGGACGGCCTCGAATCGAGCCTCGCGTTGATATGCGGAGGCGCGCGTAACTCAAAACGGGCCGAAAGTTAGACCCGTTTGAATTCTGACCCTAATCTAGAGTGCGCGCCCTAGGTTGTGCATAAGTAAATTTATGAGCGGAATCATGTCGGGTGCGATCATACCAGCACTAATGCACCGGATCCCATCAGAACTCCGAAGTTAAGCGTGCTTGGGCGAGAGTAGTACTAGGATGGGTGACCCCCTGGGAAGTCCTCGTGTTGCACCCCTTTTTTGCCTCGTTTTGAAGTTTATTATTATCATTTTTTCCCCCTTTTTCTTTTTATTCTTTCGGCCTTGCAAAGGAGAATAATATTTTCTCTTTTGTCCGACTTCCCTCTCGCGCCTCACGAAAAGTTGGAGACGAGCGCGGGCCCACCAGGCAGTCGCGGCGGGACGGTTAGGGTCGAAATCGACGTGAAACGGCCGACGAGGGCTAGAAATTCGCCCAAGGAGGGGAAATCCACGATGACCGAGAGGACGGCCTCGAATCGAGCCTCGCGTTGATATGCGGAGGCGCGCGTAACTCAAAACGGGCCGAAAGTTAGACCCGTTTGAATTCTGACCCTAATCTAGAGTGCGCGCCCTAGGTTGTGCATAAGTAAATTTATGAGCGGAATCATGTCGGGTGCGATCATACCAGCACTAATGCACCGGATCCCATCAGAACTCCGAAGTTAAGCGTGCTTGGGCGAGAGTAGTACTAGGATGGGTGACCCCCTGGGAAGTCCTCGTGTTGCACCCCCTTTTTGCCTCGTTTTGAAGTTTATTATTATCATTTTTTTCCCCCTTTTTCTTTTTATTCTTTCGGCCTTGCAAAGGAGAATAATATTTTCTCTTTTGTCCGACTTCCCTCTCGCGCCTCACGAAAAGTTGGAGACGAGCGCGGGCCCACCAGGCAGTCGCGGCGGGACGGTTAGGGTCGAAATCGACGTGAAACGGCCGACGAGGGCTAGAAATTCGCCCACGGAGGGGAAATCCACGATGACCGAGAGGACGGCCTCGAATCGAGCCTCGCGTTGATATGCGGAGGCGCGCGTAACTCAAAACGGGCCGAAAGTTAGACCCGTTTGAATTCTGACCCTAATCTAGAGTGCGCGCCCTAGGTTGTGCATAAGTAAATTTATGAGCGGAATCATGTCGGGTGCGATCATACCAGCACTAATGCACCGGATCCCATCAGAACTCCGAAGATAAGCGTGCTTGGGCGAGAGTAGTACTAGGATGGGTGACCCCCTGGGAAGTCCTCGTGTTGCACCCCCTTTTTGCCTCGTTTTGAAGTTTATTATTATCATTTTTTTCCCCCTTTTTCTTTTTATTCTTTCGGCCTTGCAAAGGAGAATAATATTTTCTCTTTTGTCCGACTTTCCTCTCGCGCCTCACGAAAAGTTGGAGACGAGCGCGGGCCCACCAGGCAGTCGCGGCGGGACGGTTAGGGTCGAAATCGACGTGAAACGGCCGACGAGGGCTAGAAATTCGCCCACGGAGGGGAAATCCACGGTGACCGAGAGGACGGCCTCGAATCGAGCCTCGCGTTGATATGCGGAGGCGCGCGTAACTCAAAACGGGCCGAAAGTTAGACCCGTTTGAATTCTGACCCTAATCTAGAGTGCGCGCCCTAGGTTGTGCATAAGTAAATTTATGAGCGGAATCATGTCGGGTGCGATCATACCAGCACTAATGCACCGGATCCCATCAGAACTCCGAAGTTAAGCGTGCTTGGGCGAGAGTAGTACTAGGATGGGTGACCCCCTGGGAAGTCCTCGTGTTGCACCCCTTTTTTGCCTCGTTTTGAAGTTTATTATTATCATTTTTTCCCCCTTTTTCTTTTTATTCTTTCGGCCTTGCAAAGGAGAATAATATTTTCTCTTTTGTCCGACTTCCCTCTCGCGCCTCACGAAAAGTTGGAGACGAGCGCGGGCCCACCAGGCAGTCGCGGCGGGACGGTTAGGGTCGAAATCGACGTGAAACGGCCGACGAGGGCTAGAAATTCGCCCACGGAGGGGAAATCCACGGTGACCGAGAGGACGGCCTCGAATCGAGCCTCGCGTTGATATGCGGAGGCGCGCGTAACTCAAAACGGGCCGAAGTTAGACCCGTTTGAATTCTGACCCTAATCTAGAGTGCGCGCCCTAGGTTGTGCATAAGTAAATTTATGAGCGGAATCATGTCGGGTGCGATCATACCAGCACTAATGCACCGGATCCCATCAGAACTCCGAAGTTAAGCGTGCTTGGGCGAGAGTAGTACTAGGATGGGTGACCCCCTGGGAAGTCCTCGTGTTGCACCCCCTTTTTGCCTCGTTTTGAAGTTTATTATTATCATTTTTTTCCCCCTTTTTCTTTTTATTCTTTCGGCCTTGCAAAGGAGAATAATATTTTCTCTTTTGTCCGACTTCCCTCTCGCGCCTCACGAAAAGTTGGAGACGAGCGCGGGCCCACCAGGCAGTCGCGGCGGGACGGTTAGGGTCGAAATCGACGTGAAACGGCCGACGAGGGCTAGAAATTCGCCCACGGAGGGGAAATCCACGATGACCGAGAGGACGGCCTCGAATCGAGCCTCGCGTTGATATGCGGAGGCGCGCGTAACTCAAAACGGGCCGAAAGTTAGACCCGTTTGAATTCTGACCCTAATCTAGAGTGCGCGCCCTAGGTTGTGCATAAGTAAATTTATGAGCGGAATCATGTCGGGTGCGATCATACCAGCACTAATGCACCGGATCCCATCAGAACTCCGAAGTCAAGCGTGCTTGGGCGAGAGTAGTACTAGGATGGGTGACCCCCTGGGAAGTCCTCGTGTTGCACCCCCTTTTTGCCTCGTTTTGAAGTTTATTATTATCATTTTTTTCCCCCTTTTTCTTTTTATTCTTTCGGCCTTGCAAAGGAGAATAATATTTTCTCTTTTGTCCGACTTTCCTCTCGCGCCTCACGAAAAGTTGGAGACGAGCGCGGGCCCACCAGGCAGTCGCGGCGGGACGGTTAGGGTCGAAATCGACGTGAAACGGCCGACGAGGGCTAGAAATTCGCCCAAGGAGGGGAAATCCACGATGACCGAGAGGACGGCCTCGAATCGAGCCTCGCGTTGATATGCGGAGGCGCGCGTAACTCAAAACGGGCCGAAAGTTAGACCCGTTTGAATTCTGACCCTAATCTAGAGTGCGCGCCCTAGGTTGTGCATAAGTAAATTTATGAGCGGAATCATGTCGGGTGCGATCATACCAGCACTAATGCACCGGATCCCATCAGAACTCCGAAATTAAGCGTGCTTGGGCGAGAGTAGTACTAGGATGGGTGACCCCCTGGGAAGTCCTCGTGTTGCACCCCCTTTTTGCCTCGTTTTGAAGTTTATTATTATCATTTTTTTCCCCCTTTTTCTTTTTATTCTTTCGGCCTTGCAAAGGAGAATAATATTTTCTCTTTTGTCCGACTTCCCTCTCGCGCCTCACGAAAAGTTGGAGACGAGCGCGGGCCCACCAGGCAGTCGCGGCGGGACGGTTAGGGTCGAAATCGACGTGAAACGGCCGACGAGGGCTAGAAATTCGCCCACGGAGGGGAAATCCACGATGACCGAGAGGACGGCCTCGAATCGAGCCTCGCGTTGATATGCGGAGGCGCGCGTAACTCAAAACGGGCCGAAAGTTAGACCCGTTTGAATTCTGACCCTAATCTAGAGTGCGCGCCCTAGGTTGTGCATAAGTAAATTTATGAGCGGAATCATGTCGGGTGCGATCATACCAGCACTAATGCACCGGATCCCATCAGAACTCCGAAGATAAGCGTGCTTGGGCGAGAGTAGTACTAGGATGGGTGACCCCCTGGGAAGTCCTCGTGTTGCACCCCCTTTTTGCCTCGTTTTGAAGTTTATTATTATCATTTTTTTTCCCCCTTTTTCTTTTTATTCTTTCGGCCTTGCAAAGGAGAATAATATTTTCTCTTTTGTCCGACTTTCCTCTCGCGCCTCACGAAAAGTTGGAGACGAGCGCGGGCCCACCAGGCAGTCGCGGCGGGACGGTTAGGGTCGAAATCGACGTGAAACGGCCGACGAGGGCTAGAAATTCGCCCACGGAGGGGAAATCCAAGGTGACCGAGAGGACGGCCTCGAATCGAGCCTCGCGTTGATATGCGGAGGCGCGCGTAACTCAAAACGGGCCGAAAGTTAGACCCGTTTGAATTCTGACCCTAATCTAGAGTGCGCGCCCTAGGTTGTGCATAAGTAAATTTATGAGCGGAATCATGTCGGGTGCGATCATACCAGCACTAATGCACCGGATCCCATCAGAACTCCGAAGTTAAGCGTGCTTGGGCGAGAGTAGTACTAGGATGGGTGACCCCCTGGGAAGTCCTCGTGTTGCACCCCTTTTTTGCCTCGTTTTGAAGTTTATTATTATCATTTTTTCCCCCTTTTTCTTTTTATTCTTTCGGCCTTGCAAAGGAGAATAATATTTTCTCTTTTGTCCGACTTCCCTCTCGCGCCTCACGAAAAGTTGGAGACGAGCGCGGGCCCACCAGGCAGTCGCGGCGGGACGGTTAGGGTCGAAATCGACGTGAAACGGCCGACGAGGGCTAGAAATTCGCCCACGGAGGGGAAATCCACGGTGACCGAGAGGACGGCCTCGAATCGAGCCTCGCGTTGATATGCGGAGGCGCGCGTAACTCAAAACGGGCCGAAAGTTAGACCCGTTTGAATTCTGACCCTAATCTAGAGTGCGCGCCCTAGGTTGTGCATAAGTAAATTTATGAGCGGAATCATGTCGGGTGCGATCATACCAGCACTAATGCACCGGATCCCATCAGAACTCCGAAGATAAGCGTGCTTGGGCGAGAGTAGTACTAGGATGGGTGACCCCCTGGGAAGTCCTCGTGTTGCACCCCCTTTTTGCCTCGTTTTGAAGTTTATTATTATCATTTTTTTTCCCCCTTTTTCTTTTTATTCTTTCGGCCTTGCAAAGGAGAATAATATTTTCTCTTTTGTCCGACTTTCCTCTCGCGCCTCACGAAAAGTTGGAGACGAGCGCGGGCCCACCAGGCAGTCGCGGCGGGACGGTTAGGGTCGAAATCGACGTGAAACGGCCGACGAGGGCTAGAAATTCGCCCACGGAGGGGAAATCCAAGGTGACCGAGAGGACGGCCTCGAATCGAGCCTCGCGTTGATATGCGGAGGCGCGCGTAACTCAAAACGGGCCGAAAGTTAGACCCGTTTGAATTCTGACCCTAATCTAGAGTGCGCGCCCTAGGTTGTGCATAAGTAAATTTATGAGCGGAATCATGTCGGGTGCGATCATACCAGCACTAATGCACCGGATCCCATCAGAACTCCGAAGTTAAGCGTGCTTGGGCGAGAGTAGTACTAGGATGGGTGACCCCCTGGGAAGTCCTCGTGTTGCACCCCTTTTTTGCCTCGTTTTGAAGTTTATTATTATCATTTTTTCCCCCTTTTTCTTTTTATTCTTTCGGCCTTGCAAAGGAGAATAATATTTTCTCTTTTGTCCGACTTCCCTCTCGCGCCTCACGAAAAGTTGGAGACGAGCGCGGGCCCACCAGGCAGTCGCGGCGGGACGGTTAGGGTCGAAATCGACGTGAAACGGCCGACGAGGGCTAGAAATTCGCCCACGGAGGGGAAATCCACGGTGACCGAGAGGACGGCCTCGAATCGAGCCTCGCGTTGATATGCGGAGGCGCGCGTAACTCAAAACGGGCCGAAAGTTAGACCCGTTTGAATTCTGACCCTAATCTAGAGTGCGCGCCCTAGGTTGTGCATAAGTAAATTTATGAGCGGAATCATGTCGGGTGCGATCATACCAGCACTAATGCACCGGATCCCATCAGAACTCTGAAGTTAAGCGTGCTTGGGCGAGAGTAGTACTAGGATGGGTGACCCCCTGGGAAGTCCTCGTGTTGCACCCCTTTTTTGCCTCGTTTTGAAGTTTATTATTATCATTTTTTCCCCCTTTTTCTTTTTATTCTTTCGGCCTTGCAAAGGAGAATAATATTTTCTCTTTTGTCCGACTTCCCTCTCGCACCTCACGAAAAGTTGGAGACGAGCGCGGGCCCACCAGGCAGTCGCGGCGGGACGGTTAGGGTCGAAATCGACGTGAAACGGCCGACGAGGGCTAGAAATTCGCCCACGGAGGGGAAATCCACGGTGACCGAGAGGACGGCCTCGAATCGAGCCTCGCGTTGATATGCGGAGGCGCGCGTAACTCAAAACGGGCCGAAAGTTAGACCCGTTTGAATTCTGACCCTAATCTAGAGTGCGCGCCCTAGGTTGTGCATAAGTAAATTTATGAGCGGAATCATGTCGGGTGCGATCATACCAGCACTAATGCACCGGATCCCATCAGAACTCCGAAGTTAAGCGTGCTTGGGCGAGAGTAGTACTAGGATGGGTGACCCCCTGGGAAGTCCTCGTGTTGCACCCCCTTTTTGCCTCGTTTTGAAGTTTATTATTATCATTTTTTTTCCCCCTTTTTCTTTTTATTCTTTCGGCCTTGCAAAGGAGAATAATATTTTCTCTTTTGTCCGACTTCCCTCTCGCGCCTCACGAAAAGTTGGAGACGAGCGCGGGCCCACCAGGCAGTCGCGGCGGGACGGTTAGGGTCGAAATCGACGTGAAACGGCCGACGAGGGCTAGAAATTCGCCCACGGAGGGGAAATCCACGATGACCGAGAGGACGGCCTCGAATCGAGCCTCGCGTTGATATGCGGAGGCGCGCGTAACTCAAAACGGGCCGAAAGTTAGACCCGTTTGAATTCTGACCCTAATCTAGAGTGCGCGCCCTAGGTTGTGCATAAGTAAATTTATGAGCGGAATCATGTCGGGTGCGATCATACCAGCACTAATGCACCGGATCCCATCAGAACTCCGAAGTTAAGCGTGCTCGGGCGAGAGTAGTACTATGATGGGTGACCCCGTGGGAAGTCCTCGTGTTGCACCCCCTTTTTGCCTCGTTTTGAAGTTTATTATTATCATTTTTTTCCCCCTTTTTCTTTTTATTCTTTCGGCCTTGCAAAGGAGAATAATATTTTCTCTTTTGTCCGACTTCCCTCTCGCGCCTCACGAAAAGTTGGAGACGAGCGCGGGCCCACCAGGCAGTCGCGGCGGGACGGTTAGGGTCGAAATCGACGTGAAACGGCCGACGAGGGCTAGAAATTCGCCCACGGAGGGGAAATCCACGGTGACCGAGAGGACGGCCTCGAATCGAGCCTCGCGTTGATATGCGGAGGCGCGCGTAACTCAAAACGGGCCGAAAGTTAGACCCGTTTGAATTCTGACCCTAATCTAGAGTGCGCGCCCTAGGTTGTGCATAAGTAAATTTATGAGCGGAATCATGTCGGGTGCGATCATACCAGCACTAATGCACCGGATCCCATCAGAACTCCGAAGTTAAGCGTGCTTGGGCGAGAGTAGTACTAGGATGGGTGACCCCCTGGGAAGTCCTCGTGTTGCACCCCTTTTTTGCCTCGTTTTGAAGTTTATTATTATCATTTTTTCCCCCTTTTTCTTTTTATTCTTTCGGCCTTGCAAAGGAGAATAATATTTTCTCTTTTGTCCGACTTCCCTCTCGCGCCTCACGAAAAGTTGGAGACGAGCGCGGGCCCACCAGGCAGTCGCGGCGGGACGGTTAGGGTCGAAATCGACGTGAAACGGCCGACGAGGGCTAGAAATTCGCCCACGGAGGGGAAATCCACGATGACCGAGAGGACGGCCTCGAATCGAGCCTCGCGTTGATATGCGGAGGCGCGCGTAACTCAAAACGGGCCGAAAGTTAGACCCGTTTGAATTCTGACCCTAATCTAGAGTGCGCGCCCTAGGTTGTGCATAAGTAAATTTATGAGCGGAATCATGTCGGGTGCGATCATACCAGCACTAATGCACCGGATCCCATCAGAACTCCGAAGTTAAGCGTGCTTGGGCGAGAGTAGTACTAGGATGGGTGAACCCCCCTGGGAAGTCCTCGTGTTGCACCCCCTTTTTGCCTCGTTTTGAAGTTTATTATTATCATTTTTTCCCCCTTTTTCTTTTTATTCTTTCGGCCTTGCAAAGGAGAATAATATTTTCTCTTTTGTCCGACTTCCCTCTCGCGCCTCACGAAAAGTTGGAGACGAGCGCGGGCCCACCAGGCAGTCGCGGCGGGACGGTTAGGGTCGAAATCGACGTGAAACGGCCGACGAGGGCTAGAAATTCGCCCACGGAGGGGAAATCCACGGTGACCGAGAGGACGGCCTCGAATCGAGCCTCGCGTTGATATGCGGAGGCGCGCGTAACTCAAAACGGGCCGAAAGTTAGACCCGTTTGAATTCTGACCCTAATCTAGAGTGCGCGCCCTAGGTTGTGCATAAGTAAATTTATGAGCGGAATCATGTCGGGTGCGATCATACCAGCACTAATGCACCGGATCCCATCAGAACTCCGAAGTTAAGCGTGCTTGGGCGAGAGTAGTACTAGGATGGGTGACCCCCTGGGAAGTCCTCGTGTTGCACCCCCTTTTTGCCTCGTTTTGAAGTTTATTATTATCATTTTTTTCCCCCTTTTTCTTTTTATTCTTTCGGCCTTGCAAAGGAGAATAATATTTTCTCTTTTGTCCGACTTCCCTCTCGCGCCTCACGAAAAGTTGGAGACGAGCGCGGGCCCACCAGGCAGTCGCGGCGGGACGGTTAGGGTCGAAATCGACGTGAAACGGCCGACGAGGGCTAGAAATTCGCCCACGGAGGGGAAATCCACGATGACCGAGAGGACGGCCTCGAATCGAGCCTCGCGTTGATATGCGGAGGCGCGCGTAACTCAAAACGGGCCGAAAGTTAGACCCGTTTGAATTCTGACCCTAATCTAGAGTGCGCGCCCTAGGTTGTGCATAAGTAAATTTATGAGCGGAATCATGTCGGGTGCGATCATACCAGCACTAATGCACCGGATCCCATCAGAACTCTGAAGTTAAGCGTGCTTGGGCGAGAGTAGTACTAGGATGGGTGACCCCCTGGGAAGTCCTCGTGTTGCACCCCTTTTTTGCCTCGTTTTGAAGTTTATTATTATCATTTTTTCCCCCTTTTTCTTTTTATTCTTTCGGCCTTGCAAAGGAGAATAATATTTTCTCTTTTGTCCGACTTCCCTCTCGCGCCTCACGAAAAGTTGGAGACGAGCGCGGGCCCACCAGGCAGTCGCGGCGGGACGGTTAGGGTCGAAATCGACGTGAAACGGCCGACGAGGGCTAGAAATTCGCCCACGGAGGGGAAATCCACGGTGACCGAGAGGACGGCCTCGAATCGAGCCTCGCGTTGATATGCGGAGGCGCGCGTAACTCAAAACGGGCCGAAAGTTAGACCCGTTTGAATTCTGACCCTAATCTAGAGTGCGCGCCCTAGGTTGTGCATAAGTAAATTTATGAGCGGAATCATGTCGGGTGCGATCATACCAGCACTAATGCACCGGATCCCATCAGAACTCCGAAGTTAAGCGTGCTTGGGCGAGAGTAGTACTAGGATGGGTGACCCCCTGGGAAGTCCTCGTGTTGCACCCCCTTTTTGCCTCGTTTTGAAGTTTATTATTATCATTTTTTCCCCCTTTTTCTTTTTATTCTTTCGGCCTTGCAAAGGAGAATAATATTTTCTCTTTTGTCCGACTTCCCTCTCGCGCCTCACGAAAAGTTGGAGACGAGCGCGGGCCCACCAGGCAGTCGCGGCGGGACGGTTAGGGTCGAAATCGACGTGAAACGGCCGACGAGGGCTAGAAATTCGCCCACGGAGGGGAAATCCACGATGACCGAGAGGACGGCCTCGAATCGAGCCTCGCGTTGATATGCGGAGGCGCGCGTAACTCAAAACGGGCCGAAAGTTAGACCCGTTTGAATTCTGACCCTAATCTAGAGTGCGCGCCCTAGGTTGTGCATAAGTAAATTTATGAGCGGAATCATGTCGGGTGCGATCATACCAGCACTAATGCACCGGATCCCATCAGAACTCCGAAGTTAAGCGTGCTCGGGCGAGAGTAGTACTAGGATGGGTGACCCCGTGGGAAGTCCTCGTGTTGCACCCCCTTTTTGCCTCGTTTTGAAGTTTATTATTATCATTTTTTTCCCCCTTTTTCTTTTTATTCTTTCGGCCTTGCAAAGGAGAATAATATTTTCTCTTTTGTCCGACTTCCCTCTCGCGCCTCACGAAAAGTTGGAGACGAGCGCGGGCCCACCAGGCAGTCGCGGCGGGACGGTTAGGGTCGAAATCGACGTGAAACGGCCGACGAGGGCTAGAAATTCGCCCACGGAGGGGAAATCCACGATGACCGAGAGGACGGCCTCGAATCGAGCCTCGCGTTGATATGCGGAGGCGCGCGTAACTCAAAACGGGCCGAAAGTTAGACCCGTTTGAATTCTGACCCTAATCTAGAGTGCGCGCCCTAGGTTGTGCATAAGTAAATTTATGAGCGGAATCATGTCGGGTGCGATCATACCAGCACTAATGCACCGGATCCCATCAGAACTCCGAAGTTAAGCGTGCTTGGGCGAGAGTAGTACTAGGATGGGTGACCCCCTGGGAAGTCCTCGTGTTGCACCCCTTTTTTGCCTCGTTTTGAAGTTTATTATTATCATTTTTTCCCCCTTTTTCTTTTTATTCTTTCGGCCTTGCAAAGGAGAATAATATTTTCTCTTTTGTCCGACTTCCCTCTCGCGCCTCACGAAAAGTTGGAGACGAGCGCGGGCCCACCAGGCAGTCGCGGCGGGACGGTTAGGGTCGAAATCGACGTGAAACGGCCGACGAGGGCTAGAAATTCGCCCACGGAGGGGAAATCCACGATGACCGAGAGGACGGCCTCGAATCGAGCCTCGCGTTGATATGCGGAGGCGCGCGTAACTCAAAACGGGCCGAAAGTTAGACCCGTTTGAATTCTGACCCTAATCTAGAGTGCGCGCCCTAGGTTGTGCATAAGTAAATTTATGAGCGGAATCATGTCGGGTGCGATCATACCAGCACTAATGCACCGGATCCCATCAGAACTCCGAAGTTAAGCGTGCTTGGGCGAGAGTAGTACTAGGATGGTTGACCCCCTGGGAAGTCCTCGTGTTGCACCCCCTTTTTGCCTCGTTTTGAAGTTTATTATTATCATTTTTTTCCCCCTTTTTCTTTTTATTCTTTCGGCCTTGCAAAGGAGAATAATATTTTCTCTTTTGTCCGACTTCCCTCTCGCGCCTCACGAAAAGTTGGAGACGAGCGCGGGCCCACCAGGCAGTCGCGGCGGGACGGTTAGGGTCGAAATCGACGTGAAACGGCCGACGAGGGCTAGAAATTCGCCCACGGAGGGGAAATCCACGATGACCGAGAGGACGGCCTCGAATCGAGCCTCGCGTTGATATGCGGAGGCGCGCGTAACTCAAAACGGGCCGAAAGTTAGACCCGTTTGAATTCTGACCCTAATCTAGAGTGCGAGCCCTAGGTTGTGCATAAGTAAATTTATGAGCGGAATCATGTCGGGTGCGATCATACCAGCACTAATGCACCGGATCCCATCAGAACTCCGAAGTTAAGCGTGCTTGGGCGAGAGTAGTACTAGGATGGGTGACCCCCTAGGAAGTCCTCGTGTTGCACCCCCTTTTTGCCTCGTTTTGAAGTTTATTATTATCATTTTTTTTCCCCCTTTTTCTTTTTATTCTTTCGGCCTTGCAAAGGAGAATAATATTTTCTCTTTTGTCCGACTTCCCTCTCGCGCCTCACGAAAAGTTGGAGACGAGCGCGGGCCCACCAGGCAGTCGCGGCGGGACGGTTAGGGTCGAAATCGACGTGAAACGGCCGACGAGGGCTAGAAATTCGCCCACGGAGGGGAAATCCACGATGACCGAGAGGACGGCCTCGAATCGAGCCTCGCGTTGATATGCGGAGGCGCGCGTAACTCAAAACGGGCCGAAAGTTAGACCCGTTTGAATTCTGACCCTAATCTAGAGTGCGCGCCCTAGGTTGTGCATAAGTAAATTTATGAGCGGAATCATGTCGGGTGCGATCATACCAGCACTAATGCACCGGATCCCATCAGAACTCCGAAGTTAAGCGTGCTTGGGCGAGAGTAGTACTAGGATGGGTGACCCCCTGGGAAGTCCTCGTGTTGCACCCCCTTTTTGCCTCGTTTTGAAGTTTATTATTATCATTTTTTTCCCCCTTTTTCTTTTTATTCTTTCGGCCTTGCAAAGGAGAATAATATTTTCTCTTTTGTCCGACTTTCCTCTCGCGCCTCACGAAAAGTTGGAGACGAGCGCGGGCCCACCAGGCAATCGCGGCGGGACGGTTAGGGTCGAAATCGACGTGAAACGGCCGACGAGGGCTAGAAATTCGCCCACGGAGGTGAAATCCACGATGACCGAGAGGACGGCCTCGAATGGAGCCTCGCGTTGATATGCGGAGGCGCGCGTAACTCAAAACGGGCCGAAAGTTAGACCCGTTTGAATTCTGACCCTAATCTAGAGTGCGCGCCCTAGGTTGTGCATAAGTAAATTTATGAGCGGAATCATGTCGGGTGCGATCATACCAGCACTAATGCACCGGATCCCATCAGAACTCCGAAGTTAAGCGTGCTTGGGCGAGAGTAGTACTAGGATGGGTGAACCCCCCTGGGAAGTCCTCGTGTTGCACCCCCTTTTTGCCTCGTTTTGAAGTTTATTATTATCATTTTTTCCCCCTTTTTCTTTTTATTCTTTCGGCCTTGCAAAGGAGAATAATATTTTCTCTTTTGTCCGACTTCCCTCTCGCGCCTCACGAAAAGTTGGAGACGAGCGCGGGCCCACCAGGCAGTCGCGGCGGGACGGTTAGGGTCGAAATCGACGTGAAACGGCCGACGAGGGCTAGAAATTCGCCCACGGAGGGGAAATCCACGGTGACCGAGAGGACGGCCTCGAATCGAGCCTCGCGTTGATATGCGGAGGCACGCGTAACTCAAAACGGGCCGAAAGTTAGACCCGTTTGAATTCTGACCCTAATCTAGAGTGCGCGCCCTAGGTTGTGCATAAGTAAATTTATGAGCGGAATCATGTCGGGTGCGATCATACCAGCACTAATGCACCGGATCCCATCAGAACTCCGAAGTTAAGCGTGCTTGGGCGAGAGTAGTACTAAGATGGGTGACCCCTTGGGAAGTCCTCGTGTTGCACCCCCTTTTTGCCTCGTTTTGAAGTTTATTATTATCATTTTTTCCCCCTTTTTCTTTTTATTCTTTCGGCCTTGCAAAGGAGAATAATATTTTCTCTTTTGTCCGACTTTCCTCTCGCGCCTCACGAAAAGTTGGAGACGAGCGCGGACCCACCAGGCAGTCGCGGCGGGACGGTTAGGGTCGAAATCGACGTGAAACGGCCGACGAGGGCTAGAAATTCGCCCACGGAGGGGAAATCCACGATAACCGAGAGGACGGCCTCGAATCGAGCCTCGCGTTGATATGCGGAGGCGCGCGTAACTCAAAACGGGCCGAAAGTTAGACCCGTTTGAATTCTGACCCTAATCTAGAGTGCGCGCCCTAGGTTGTGCATAAGTAAATTTATGAGCGGAATCATGTCGGGTGCGATCATACCAGCACTAATGCACCGGATCCCATCAGAACTCCGAAGTTAAGCGTGCTTGGGCGAGAGTAGTACTAGGATGGGTTACCCCCTAGGAAGTCCTCGTGTTGCACCCCCTTTTTGCCTCGTTTTGAAGTTTATTATTATCATTTTTTTCCCCCTTTTTCTTTTTATTCTTTCGGCCTTGCAAAGGAGAATAATATTTTCTCTTTTGTCCGACTTCCCTCTCGCGCCTCACGAAAAGTTGGAGACGAGCGCGGGCTCACCAG
This sequence comes from Galeopsis tetrahit, assembly GCA_963675135.1. Lineage (NCBI taxonomy): Eukaryota > Viridiplantae > Streptophyta > Magnoliopsida > Lamiales > Lamiaceae > Galeopsis > Galeopsis tetrahit. The sequence continues at coordinate 69,273,519 of OY776125.1, read as the reverse complement.
GCAGTCGCGGCGGGACGGTTAGGGTCGAAATCGACGTGAAACGGCCGACGAGGGCTAGAAATTCGCCCACGGAGGGGAAATCCACGATGACCGAGAGGACGGCCTCGAATCGAGCCTCGCGTTGATATGCGGAGGCACGCGTAACTCAAAACGGGCCGAAAGTTAGACCCGTTTGAATTCTGACCCTAATCTAGAGTGCGCGCCCTAGGTTGTGCATAAGTAAATTTATGAGCGGAATCATGTCGGGTGCGATCATACCAGCACTAATGCACCGGATCCCATCAGAACTCCGAAGTTAAGCGTGCTTGGGCGAGAGTAGTACTAAGATGGGTGACCCCCTGGGAAGTCCTCGTGTTGCACCCCCTTTTTGCCTCGTTTTGAAGTTTATTATTATCATTTTTTCCCCCTTTTTCTTTTTATTCTTTCGGCCTTGCAAAGGAGAATAATATTTTCTCTTTTGTCCGACTTTCCTCTCGCGCCTCACGAAAAGTTGGAGACGAGCGCGGACCCACCAGGCAGTCGCGGCGGGACGGTTAGGGTCGAAATCGACGTGAAACGGCCGACGAGGGCTAGAAATTCGCCCACGGAGGGGAAATCCACGATAACCGAGAGGACGGCCTCGAATCGAGCCTCGCGTTGATATGCGGAGGCGCGCGTAACTCAAAACGGGCCGAAAGTTAGACCCGTTTGAATTCTGACCCTAATCTAGAGTGCGCGCCCTAGGTTGTGCATAAGTAAATTTATGAGCGGAATCATGTCGGGTGCGATCATACCAGCACTAATGCACCGGATCCCATCAGAACTCCGAAGTTAAGCGTGCTTGGGCGAGAGTAGTACTAGGATGGGTTACCCCCTAGGAAGTCCTCGTGTTGCACCCCCTTTTTGCCTCGTTTTGAAGTTTATTATTATCATTTTTTTCCCCCTTTTTCTTTTTATTCTTTCGGCCTTGCAAAGGAGAATAATATTTTCTCTTTTGTCCGACTTCCCTCTCGCGCCTCACGAAAAGTTGGAGACGAGCGCGGGCTCACCAGGCAGTCGCGGCGGGACGGTTAGGGTCGAAATCGACGTGAAACGGCCGACGAGGGCTAGAAATTCGCCCACGGAGGGGAAATCCACGATGACCGAGAGGACGGCCTCGAATCGAGCCTCGCGTTGATATGCGGAGGCGCGCGTAACTCAAAACGGGCCGAAAGTTAGACCCGTTTGAATTCTGACCCTAATCTAGAGTGCGCGCCCTAGGTTGTGCATAAGTAAATTTATGAGCGGAATCATGTCGGGTGCGATCATACCAGCACTAATGCACCGGATCCCATCAGAACCCCGAAGTTAAGCGTGCTTGGGCGAGAGTAGTACTAGGATGGGTGACCCCCTGGGAAGTCCTCGTGTTGCACCCCCTTTTTGCCTCGTTTTGAAGTTTATTATTATCATTTTTTTCCCCCTTTTTCTTTTTATTCTTTCGGCCTTGCAAAGGAGAATAATATTTTCTCTTTTGTCCGACTTCCCTCTCGCGCCTCACGAAAAGTTGGAGACGAGCGCGGGCCCACCAGGCAGTCGCGGCGGGACGGTTAGGGTCGAAATCGACGTGAAACGGCCGACGAGGGCTAGAAATTCGCCCACGGAGGGGAAATCCACGATGACCGAGAGGACGGCCTCGAATCGAGCCTCGCGTTGATATGCGGAGGCGCGCGTAACTCAAAACGGGCCGAAAGTTAGACCCGTTTGAATTCTGACCCTAATCTAGAGTGCGCGCCCTAGGTTGTGCATAAGTAAATTTATGAGCGGAATCATGTCGGGTGCGATCATACCAGCACTAATGCACCGGATCCCATCAGAACTCCGAAGTTAAGCGTGCTTGGGCGAGAGTAGTACTAGGATGGGTGACCCCCTGGGAAGTCCTCGTGTTGCACCCCCTTTTTGCCTCCTTTTGAAGTTTATTATTATCATTTTTTTTCCCCTTTTTCTTTTTATTCTTTCGGCCTTGCAAAGGAGAATAATATTTTCTCTTTTGTCCGACTTCCCTCTCGCGCCTCACGAAAAGTTGGAGACGAGCGCGGGCCCACCAGGCAGTCGCGGCGGGACGGTTAGGGTCGAAATCGACGTGCAACGGCCGACGAGGGCTAGAAATTCGCCCACGGAGGGGAAATCCACGATGACCGAGAGGACGGCCTCGAATCGAGCCTCGCGTTGATATGCGGAGGCGCGCGTAACTCAAAACTGGCCGAAAGTTAGACCCGTTTGAATTCTGACCCTAATCTAGAGTGCGCGCCCTAGGTTGTGCATAAGTAAATTTATGAGCGGAATCATGTCGGGTGCGATCATACCAGCACTAATGCACCGGATCCCATCAGAACTCCGAAGTTAAGCGTGCTTGGGCGAGAGTAGTACTAGGATGGTTGACCCCTTGGGAAGTCCTCGTGTTGCACCCCCTTTTTGCCTCGTTTTGAAGTTTATTATTATCATTTTTTTCCCCCTTTTTCTTTTTATTCTTTCGGCCTTGCAAAGGAGAATAATATTTTCTCTTTTGTCCGACTTCCCTCTCGCGCCTCACGAAAAGTTGGAGACGAGCGCGGGCCCACCAGGCAGTCGCGGCGGGACGGTTAGGGTCGAAATCGACGTGAAACGGCCGACGAGGGCTAGAAATTCGCCCACGGAGGGGAAATCCACGGTGACCGAGAGGACGGCCTCGAATCGAGCCTCGCGTTGATATGCGGAGGCGCGCGTAACTCAAAACGGGCCGAAAGTTAGACCCGTTTGAATTCTGACCCTAATCTAGAGTGCGCGCCCTAGGTTGTGCATAAGTAAATTTATGAGCGGAATCATGTCGGGTGCGATCATACCAGCACTAATGCACCGGATCCCATCAGAACTCCGAAGTTAAGCGTGCTTGGGCGAGAGTAGTACTAGGATGGGTGACCCCCTAGGAAGTCCTCGTGTTGCACCCCCTTTTTGCCTCGTTTTGAAGTTTATTATTATCATTTTTTTCCCCCTTTTTCTTTTTATTCTTTCGGCCTTGCAAAGGAGAATAATATTTTCTCTTTTGTCCGACTTTCCTCTCGTGCCTCACGAAAAGTTGGAGACGAGCGCGGGCCCACCAGGCAGTCGCGGCGGGACGGTTAGGGTCGAAATCGACGTGAAACGGCCGACGAGGGCTAGAAATTCGCCCACGGAGGGGAAATCCACGATGACCGAGAGGACGGCCTCGAATCGAGCCTCGCGTTGATATGCGGAGGCGCGCGTAACTCAAAACGGGCCGAAAGTTAGACCCGTTTGAATTCTGACCCTAATCTATAGTGCGCGCCCTAGGTTGTGCATAAGTAAATTTATGAGCGGAATCATGGCGGGTGCGATCATACCAGCACTAATGCACCGGATCCCATCAGAACTCCGAAGTTAAGCGTGCTTGGGCGAGAGTAGTACTAGGATGGGTGACCCCCTGGGAAGTCCTCGTGTTGCACCCCCTTTTTGCCTCCTTTTGAAGTTTATTATTATCATTTTTTTTCCCCCTTTTTCTTTTTATTCTTTCGGCCTTGAAAAGGAGAATAATATTTTCTCTTTTGTCCGACTTCCCTCTCGCGCCTCACGAAAAGTTGGAGACGAGCGCGGGCCCACCAGGCAGTCGCGGCGGGACGGTTAGGGTCGAAATCGACGTGAAACGGCCGACGAGGGCTAGAAATTCGCCCACGGAGGGGAAATCCACGATGACCGAGAGGACGGCCTCGAATCGAGCCTCGCGTTGATATGCGGAGGCGCGCGTAACTCAAAAGGGGCCGAAAGTTAGACCCGTTTGAATTCTGACCCTAATCTAGAGTGCGCGCCCTAGGTTGTGCATAAGTAAATTTATGAGCGGAATCATGTCGGGTGCGATCATACCAGCACTAATGCACCGGATCCCATCAGAACTCCGAAGTTAAGCGTGCTTGGGCGAGAGTAGTACTAGGATGGGTGACCCCCTGGGAAGTCCTCGTGTTGCACCCCCTTTTTGCCTCGTTTTGAAGTTTATTATTATCATTTTTTTCCCCCTTTTTCTTTTTATTCTTTCGGCCTTGCAAAGGAGAATAATATTTTCTCTTTTGTCCGACTTCCCTCTCGCGCCTCACGAAAAGTTGGAGACGAGCGCGGGCCCACCAGGCAGTCGCGGCGGGACGGTTAGGGTCGAAATCGACGTGAAACGGCCGACGAGGGCTAGAAATTCGCCCACGGAGGGGAAATCCACGATGACCGAGAGGACGGCCTCGAATCGAGCCTCGCGTTGATATGCGAAGGCGCGCGTAACTCAAAACGGGCCGAAAGTTAGACCCGTTTGAATTCTGACCCTAATCTAGAGTGCGCGCCCTAGGTTGTGCATAAGTAAATTTATGAGCGGAATCATGTCGGGTGCGATCATACCAGCACTAATGCACCGGATCCCATCAGAACTCCGAAGTTAAGCGTGCTTGGGCGAGAGTAGTACTAGGATGGGTGACCCCTTGGGAAGTCCTCGTGTTGCACCCCCTTTTTGCCTCCTTTTGAAGTTTATTATTATCATTTTTTTCCCCCTTTTTCTTTTTATTCTTTCGGCCTTGCAAAGGAGAATAATATTTTCTCTTTTGTCCGACTTCCCTCTCGCGCCTCACGAAAAGTTGGAGACGAGCGCGGGCCCACCAGGCAGTCGCGGCGGGACGGTTAGGGTCGAAATCGACGTGAAACGGCCGACGAGGGCTAGAAATTCGCCCACGGAGGGGAAATCCACGATGACCGAGAGGACGGCCTCGAATCGAGCCTCGCGTTGATATGCGGAGGCGCGCGTAACTCAAAACGGGCCGAAAGTTAGACCCGTTTGAATTCTGACCCTAATCTAGAGTGCGCGCCCTAGGTTGTGCATAAGTAAATTTATGAGCGGAATCATGTCGGGTGCGATCATACCAGCACTAATGCACCGGATCCCATCAGAACTCCGAAGTTAAGCGTGCTTGGGCGAGAGTAGTACTAGGATGGGTGAACCCCCCTGGGAAGTCCTCGTGTTGCACCCCCTTTTTGCCTCGTTTTGAAGTTTATTATTATCATTTTTTCCCCCTTTTTCTTTTTATTCTTTCGGCCTTGCAAAGGAGAATAATATTTTCTCTTTTGTCCGACTTCCCTCTCGCGCCTCACGAAAAGTTGGAGACGAGCGCGGGCCCACCAGGCAGTCGCGGCGGGACGGTTAGGGTCGAAATCGACGTGAAACGGCCGACGAGGGCTAGAAATTCGCCCACGGAGGGGAAATCCACGGTGACCGAGAGGACGGCCTCGAATCGAGCCTCGCGTTGATATGCGGAGGCGCGCGTTACTCAAAACGGGCCGAAAGTTAGACCCGTTTGAATTCTGACCCTAATCTAGAGTGCGCGCCCTAGGTTGTGCATAAGTAAATTTATGAGCGGAATCATGTCGGGTGCGATCATACCAGCACTAATGCACCGGATCCCATCAGAACTCCGAAGTTAAGCGTGCTTCGGCGAGAGTAGTACTAGGATGGGTGACCCCCTGGGAAGTCCTCGTGTTGCACCCCCTTTTTGCCTCGTTTTGAAGTTTATTATTATCATTTTTTCCCCCTTTTTCTTTTTATTCTTTCGGCCTTGCAAAGGAGAATAATATTTTCTCTTTTGTCCGACTTTCCTCTCGCGCATCACGAAAAGTTGGAGACGAGCGCGGGCCCACCAGGCAATCGCGGCGGGACGGTTAGGGTCGAAATCGACGTGAAACGGCCGACGAGGGCTAGAAATTCGCCCACGGAGGGGAAATCCACGATGACCGAGAGGACGGCCTCGAATCGAGCCTCGCGTTGATATGCGGAGGCGCGCGTAACTCAAAACGGGCCGAAAGTTAGACCCGTTTGAATTCTGACCCTAATCTAGAGTGCGCGCCCTAGGTTGTGCATAAGTAAATTTATGAGCGGAATCATGTCGGGTGCGATCATACCAGCACTAATGCACCGGATCCCATCAGAACTCCGAAGTTAAGCGTGCTTGGGCGAGAGTAGTACTAGGATGGGTGAACCCCCCTGGGAAGTCCTCGTGTTGCACCCCCTTTTTGCCTCGTTTTGAAGTTTATTATTATCATTTTTTTTTTCCCCCTTTTTCTTTTTATTCTTTCGGCCTTGCAAAGGAGAATAATATTTTCTCTTTTGTCCGACTTCCCTCTCGCGCCTCACGAAAAGTTGGAGACGAGCGCGGGCCCACCAGGCAGTCGCGGCGGGACGGTTAGGGTCGAAATCGACGTGAAACGGCCGACGAGGGCTAGAAATTCGCCCACGGAGGGGAAATCCACGGTGACCGAGAGGACGGCCTCGAATCGAGCCTCGCGTTGATATGCGGAGGCGCGCGTAACTCAAAACGGGCCGAAAGTTAGACCCGTTTGAATTCTGACCCTAATCTAGAGTGCGCGCCCTAGGTTGTGCATAAGTAAATTTATGAGCGGAATCATGTCGGGTGCGATCATACCAGCACTAATGCACCGGATCCCATCAGAACTCCGAAGTTAAGCGTGCTTGGGCGAGAGTAGTACTAAGATGGGTGACCCCCTGGGAAGTCCTCGTGTTGCACCCCCTTTTTGCCTCGTTTTGAAGTTTATTATTATCATTTTTTTCCCCCTTTTTCTTTTTATTCTTTCGGCCTTGCAAAGGAGAATAATATTTTCTCTTTTGTCCGACTTTCCTCTCGCGCCTCACGAAAAGTTGGAGACGAGCGCGGACCCACCAGGCAGTCGCGGCGGGACGGTTAGGGTCGAAATCGACGTGAAACGGCCGACGAGGGCTAGAAATTCGCCCACGGAGGGGAAATCCACGATAACCGAGAGGACGGCCTCGAATCGAGCCTCGCGTTGATATGCGGAGGCGCGCGTAACTCAAAACGGGCCGAAAGTTAGACCCGTTTGAATTCTGACCCTAATCTAGAGTGCGCGCCCTAGGTTGTGCATAAGTAAATTTATGAGCGGAATCATGTCGGGTGCGATCATACCAGCACTAATGCACCGGATCCCATCAGAACTCCGAAGTTAAGCGTGCTTGGGCGAGAGTAGTACTAGGATGGGTTACCCCCTGGGAAGTCCTCGTGTTGCACCCCCTTTTTGCCTCGTTTTGAAGTTTATTATTATCATTTTTCCCCCTTTTTCTTTTTATTCTTTCGGCCTTGCAAAGGAGAATAATATTTTCTCTTTTGTCCGACTTCCCTCTCGCGCCTCACGAAAAGTTGGAGACGAGCGCGGGCTCACCAGGCAGTCGCGGCGGGACGGTTAGGGTCGAAATCGACGTGAAACGGCCGACGAGGGCTAGAAATTCGCCCACGGAGGGGAAATCCACGATGACCGAGAGGACGGCCTCGAATCGAGCCTCGCGTTGATATGCGGAGGCGCGCGTAACTCAAAACGGGCCGAAAGTTAGACCCGTTTGAATTCTGACCCTAATCTAGAGTGCGCGCCCTAGGTTGTGCATAAGTAAATTTATGAGCGGAATCATGTCGGGTGCGATCATACCAGCACTAATGCACCGGATCCCATCAGAACTCCGAAGTTAAGCGTGCTTGGGCGAGAGTAGTACTAGGATGGGTGACCCCCTGGGAAGTCCTCGTGTTGCACCCCCTTTTTGCCTCGTTTTGAAGTTTATTATTATCATTTTTTTCCCCCTTTTTCTTTTTATTCTTTCGGCCTTGCAAAGGAGAATAATATTTTCTCTTTTGTCCGACTTCCCTCTCGCGCCTCACGAAAAGTTGGAGACGAGCGCGGTCCCACCAGGCAGTCGCGGCGGGACGGTTAGGGTCGAAATCGACGTGAAACGGCCGACGAGGGCTAGAAATTCGCCCACGGAGGGGAAATCCACGATGACCGAGAGGACGGCCTCGAATCGAGCCTCGCGTTGATATGCGGAGGCGCGCGTAACTCAAAACGGGCCGAAAGTTAGACCCGTTTGAATTCTGACCCTAATCTAGAGTGCGCGCCCTAGGTTGTGCATAAGTAAATTTATGAGCGGAATCATGTCGGGTGCGATCATACCAGCACTAATGCACCGGATCCCATCAGAACCCCGAAGTTAAGCGTGCTTGGGCGAGAGTAGTACTAGGATGGGTGACCCCCTGGGAAGTCCTCGTGTTGCACCCCCTTTTTGCCTCGTTTTGAAGTTTATTATTATCATTTTTTTCCCCCTTTTTCTTTTTATTCTTTCGGCCTTGCAAAGGAGAATAATATTTTCTCTTTTGTCCGACTTCCCTCTCGCGCCTCACGAAAAGTTGGAGACGAGCGCGGGCCCACCAGGCAGTCGCGGCGGGACGGTTAGGGTCGAAATCGACGTGAAACGGCCGACGAGGGCTAGAAATTCGCCCACGGAGGGGAAATCCACGATGACCGAGAGGACGGCCTCGAATCGAGCCTCGCGTTGATATGCGGAGGCGCGCGTAACTCAAAACGGGCCGAAAGTTAGACCCGTTTGAATTCTGACCCTAATCTAGAGTGCGCGCCCTAGGTTGTGCATAAGTAAATTTATGAGCGGAATCATGTCGGGTGCGATCATACCAGCACTAATGCACCGGATCCCATCAGAACTCCGAAGTTAAGCGTGCTTGGGCGAGAGTAGTACTAGGATGGGTGACCCCTTGGGAAGTCCTCGTGTTGCACCCCCTTTTTGCCTCGTTTTGAAGTTTATTATTATCATTTTTTTCCCCCTTTTTATTTTTATTCTTTCGGCCTTGCAAAGGAGAATAATATTTTCTCTTTTGTCCGACTTCCCTCTCGCGCCTCACGAAAAGTTGGAGACGAGCGCGGGCCCACCAGGCAGTCGCGGCGGGACGGTTAGGGTCGAAATCGACGTGAAACGGCCGACGAGGGCTAGAAATTCGCCCACGGAGGGGAAATCCACGATGACCGAGAGGACGGCCTCGAATCGAGCCTCGCGTTGATATGCGGAGGCGCGCGTAACTCAAAACGGGCCGAAAGTTAGACCCGTTTGAATTCTGACCCTAATCTAGAGTGCGCGCCCTAGGTTGTGCATAAGTAAATTTATGAGCGGAATCATGTCGGGTGCGATCATACCAGCACTAATGCACCGGATCCCATCAGAACTCCGAAGTTAAGCGTGCTTGGGCGAGAGTAGTACTAGGATGGGTGACCCCCTGGGAAGTCCTCGTGTTGCACCCCCTTTTTGCCTCGTTTTGAAGTTTATTATTATCATTTTTTTCCCCCTTTTTCTTTTTATTCTTTCGGCCTTGCAAAGGAGAATAATATTTTCTCTTTTGTCCGACTTCCCTCTCGCGCCTCACGAAAAGTTGGAGACGAGCGCGGGCCCACCAGGCAGTCGCGGCGGGACGGTTAGGGTCGAAATCGACGTGAAATGGCCGACGAGGGCTAGAAATTCGCCCACGGAGGGGAAATCCACGATGACCGAGAGGACGGCCTCGAATCGAGCCTCGCGTTGATATGCGGAGGCGCGCGTAACTCAAAACGGGCCGAAAGTTAGACCCGTTTGAATTCTGACCCTAATCTAGAGTGCGCGCCCTAGGTTGTGCATAAGTAAATTTATGAGCGGAATCATGTCGGGTGCGATCATACCAGCACTAATGCACCGGATCCCATCAGAACCCCGAAGTTAAGCGTGCTTGGGCGAGAGTAGTACTAGGATGGGTGACCCCCTGGGAAGTCCTCGTGTTGCACCCCCTTTTTGCCTCGTTTTGAAGTTTATTATTATCATTTTTTTCCCCCTTTTTCTTTTTATTCTTTCGGCCTTGCAAAGGAGAATAATATTTTCTCTTTTGTCCGACTTCCCTCTCGCGCCTCACGAAAAGTTGGAGACGAGCGCGGGCCCACCAGGCAGTCGCGGCGGGACGGTTAGGGTCGAAATCGACGTGAAACGGCCGACGAGGGCTAGAAATTCGCCCACGGAGGGGAAATCCACGATGACCGAGAGGACGGCCTCGAATCGAGCCTCGCGTTGATATGCGGAGGCGCGCGTAACTCAAAACGGGCCGAAAGTTAGACCCGTTTGAATTCTGACCCTAATCTAGAGTGCGCGCCCTAGGTTGTGCATAAGTAAATTTATGAGCGGAATCATGTCGGGTGCGATCATACCAGCACTAATGCACCGGATCCCATCAGAACTCCGAAGTTAAGCGTGCTTGGGCGAGAGTAGTACTAGGATGGGTGACCCCTTGGGAAGTCCTCGTGTTGCACCCCCTTTTTGCCTCGTTTTGAAGTTTATTATTATCATTTTTTTCCCCCTTTTTCTTTTTATTCTTTCGGCCTTGCAAAGGAGAATAATATTTTCTCTTTTGTCCGACTTCCCTCTCGCGCCTCACGAAAAGTTGGAGACGAGCGCGGGCCCACCAGGCAGTCGCGGCGGGACGGTTAGGGTCGAAATCGACGTGAAACGGCCGACGAGGGCTAGAAATTCGCCCACGGAGGGGAAATCCACGATGACCGAGAGGACGGCCTCGAATCGAGCCTCGCGTTGATATGCGGAGGCGCGCGTAACTCAAAACGGGCCGAAAGTTAGACCCGTTTGAATTCTGACCCTAATCTAGAGTGCGCGCCCTAGGTTGTGCATAAGTAAATTTATGAGCGGAATCATGTCGGGTGCGATCATACCAGCACTAATGCACCGGATCCCATCAGAACTCCGAAGTTAAGCGTGCTTGGGCGAGAGTAGTACTAGGATGGGTGACCCCCTAGGAAGTCCTCGTGTTGCACCCCCTTTTTGCCTCGTTTTGAAGTTTATTATTATCATTTTTTTTCCCCTTTTTCTTTTTATTCTTTCGGCCTTGCAAAGGAGAATAATATTTTCTCTTTTGTCCGACTTTCCTCTCGCGCCTCACGAAAAGTTGGAGACGAGCGCGGGCCCACCAGGCAGTCGCGGCGGGACGGTTAGGGTCGAAATCGACGTGAAACGGCCGACGAGGGCTAGAAATTCGCCCACGGAGGGGAAATCCACGATGACCGAGAGGACGGCCTCGAATCGAGCCTCGCGTTGATATGCGGAGGCGCGCGTAACTCAAAACGGGCCGAAAGTTAGACCCGTTTGAATTCTGACCCTAATCTATAGTGTGCGCCCTAGGTTGTGCATAAGTAAATTTATGAGCGGAATCATGGCGGGTGCGATCATACCAGCACTAATGCACCGGATCCCATCAGAACTCCGAAGTTAAGCGTGCTTGGGCGAGAGTAGTACTAGGATGGGTGACCCCCTGGGAAGTCCTCGTGTTGCACCCCCTTTTTGCCTCCTTTTGAAGTTTATTATTATCATTTTTTTTTTCCCTTTTTCTTTTTATTCTTTCGGCCTTGCAAAGGAGAATAATATTTTCTCTTTTGTCCGACTTCCCTCTCGCGCCTCACGAAAAGTTGGAGACGAGCGCGGGCCCACCAGGCAGTCGCGGCGGGACGGTTAGGGTCGAAATCGACGTGAAACGGCCGACGAGGGCTAGAAATTTGCCCACGGAGGGGAAATCCACGATGACCGAGAGGACGGCCTCGAATCGAGCCTCGCGTTGATATGCGGAGGCGCGCGTAACTCAAAACGGGCCGAAAGTTAGACCCGTTTGAATTCTGACCCTAATCTAGAGTGCGCGCCCTAGGTTGTGCATAAGTAAATTTATGAGCGGAATCATGTCGGGTGCGATCATACCAGCACTAATGCACCGGATCCCATCAGAACCCCGAAGTTAAGCGTGCTTGGGCGAGAGTAGTACTAGGATGGGTGACCCCCTGGGAAGTCCTCGTGTTGCACCCCCTTTTTGCCTCGTTTTGAAGTTTATTATTATCATTTTTTTTCCCCCTTTTTCTTTTTATTCTTTCGGCCTTGCAAAGGAGAATAATATTTTCTCTTTTGTCCGACTTCCCTCTCGCGCCTCACGAAAAGTTGGAGACGAGCGCGGGCCCACCAGGCAGTCGCGGCGGGACGGTTAGGGTCGAAATCGACGTGAAACGGCCGACGAGGGCTAGAAATTCGCCCACGGAGGGGAAATCCACGATGACCGAGAGGACGGCCTCGAATCGAGCCTCGCGTTGATATGCGGAGGCGCGCGTAACTCAAAACGGGCCGAAAGTTAGACCCGTTTGAATTCTGACCCTAATCTAGAGTGCGCGCCCTAGGTTGTGCATAAGTAAATTTATGAGCGGAATCATGTCGGGTGCGATCATACCAGCACTAATGCACCGGATCCCATCAGAACTCCGAAGTTAAGCGTGCTTGGGCGAGAGTAGTACTAGGATGGGTGACCCCCTGGGAAGTCCTCGTGTTGCACCCCCTTTTTGCCTCGTTTTGAAGTTTATTATTATCATTTTTTTCCCCCTTTTTCTTTTTATTCTTTCGGCCTTGCAAAGGAGAATAATATTTTCTCTTTTGTCCGACTTCCCTCTCGCGCCTCACGAAAAGTTGGAGACGAGCGCGGGCCCACCAGGCAGTCGCGGCGGGACGGTTAGGGTCGAAATCGACGTGAAATGGCCGACGAGGGCTAGAAATTCGCCCACGGAGGGGAAATCCACGATGACCGAGAGGACGGCCTCGAATCGAGCCTCGCGTTGATATGCGGAGGCGCGCGTAACTCAAAACGGGCCGAAAGTTAGACCCGTTTGAATTCTGACCCTAATCTAGAGTGCGCGCCCTAGGTTGTGCATAAGTAAATTTATGAGCGGAATCATGTCGGGTGCGATCATACCAGCACTAATGCACCGGATCCCATCAGAACCCCGAAGTTAAGCGTGCTTGGGCGAGAGTAGTACTAGGATGGGTGACCCCCTGGGAAGTCCTCGTGTTGCACCCCCTTTTTGCCTCGTTTTGAAGTTTATTATTATCATTTTTTTCCCCCTTTTTCTTTTTATTCTTTCGGCCTTGCAAAGGAGAATAATATTTTCTCTTTTGTCCGACTTCCCTCTCGCGCCTCACGAAAAGTTGGAGACGAGCGCGGGCCCACCAGGCAGTCGCGGCGGGACGGTTAGGGTCGAAATCGACGTGAAACGGCCGACGAGGGCTAGAAATTCGCCCACGGAGGGGAAATCCACGATGACCGAGAGGACGGCCTCGAATCGAGCCTCGCGTTGATATGCGGAGGCGCGCGTAACTCAAAACGGGCCGAAAGTTAGACCCGTTTGAATTCTGACCCTAATCTAGAGTGCGCGCCCTAGGTTGTGCATAAGTAAATTTATGAGCGGAATCATGTCGGGTGCGATCATACCAGCACTAATGCACCGGATCCCATCAGAACTCCGAAGTTAAGCGTGCTTGGGCGAGAGTAGTACTAGGATGGGTGACCCCTTGGGAAGTCCTCGTGTTGCACCCCCTTTTTGCCTCGTTTTGAAGTTTATTATTATCATTTTTTTCCCCCTTTTTCTTTTTATTCTTTCGGCCTTGCAAAGGAGAATAATATTTTCTCTTTTGTCCGACTTCCCTCTCGCGCCTCACGAAAAGTTGGAGACGAGCGCGGGCCCACCAGGCAGTCGCGGCGGGACGGTTAGGGTCGAAATCGACGTGAAACGGCCGACGAGGGCTAGAAATTCGCCCACGGAGGGGAAATCCACGATGACCGAGAGGACGGCCTCGAATCGAGCCTCGCGTTGATATGCGGAGGCGCGCGTAACTCAAAACGGGCCGAAAGTTAGACCCGTTTGAATTCTGACCCTAATCTAGAGTGCGCGCCCTAGGTTGTGCATAAGTAAATTTATGAGCGGAATCATGTCGGGTGCGATCATACCAGCACTAATGCACCGGATCCCATCAGAACTCCGAAGTTAAGCGTGCTTGGGCGAGAGTAGTACTAGGATGGGTGACCCCCTAGGAAGTCCTCGTGTTGCACCCCCTTTTTGCCTCGTTTTGAAGTTTATTATTATCATTTTTTTTCCCCTTTTTCTTTTTATTCTTTCGGCCTTGCAAAGGAGAATAATATTTTCTCTTTTGTCCGACTTTCCTCTCGCGCCTCACGAAAAGTTGGAGACGAGCGCGGGCCCACCAGGCAGTCGCGGCGGGACGGTTAGGGTCGAAATCGACGTGAAACGGCCGACGAGGGCTAGAAATTCGCCCACGGAGGGGAAATCCACGATGACCGAGAGGACGGCCTCGAATCGAGCCTCGCGTTGATATGCGGAGGCGCGCGTAACTCAAAACGGGCCGAAAGTTAGACCCGTTTGAATTCTGACCCTAATCTATAGTGTGCGCCCTAGGTTGTGCATAAGTAAATTTATGAGCGGAATCATGGCGGGTGCGATCATACCAGCACTAATGCACCGGATCCCATCAGAACTCCGAAGTTAAGCGTGCTTGGGCGAGAGTAGTACTAGGATGGGTGACCCCCTGGGAAGTCCTCGTGTTGCACCCCCTTTTTGCCTCCTTTTGAAGTTTATTATTATCATTTTTTTTTTCCCTTTTTCTTTTTATTCTTTCGGCCTTGCAAAGGAGAATAATATTTTCTCTTTTGTCCGACTTCCCTCTCGCGCCTCACGAAAAGTTGGAGACGAGCGCGGGCCCACCAGGCAGTCGCGGCGGGACGGTTAGGGTCGAAATCGACGTGAAACGGCCGACGAGGGCTAGAAATTTGCCCACGGAGGGGAAATCCACGATGACCGAGAGGACGGCCTCGAATCGAGCCTCGCGTTGATATGCGGAGGCGCGCGTAACTCAAAACGGGCCGAAAGTTAGACCCGTTTGAATTCTGACCCTAATCTAGAGTGCGCGCCCTAGGTTGTGCATAAGTAAATTTATGAGCGGAATCATGTCGGGTGCGATCATACCAGCACTAATGCACCGGATCCCATCAGAACCCCGAAGTTAAGCGTGCTTGGGCGAGAGTAGTACTAGGATGGGTGACCCCCTGGGAAGTCCTCGTGTTGCACCCCCTTTTTGCCTCGTTTTGAAGTTTATTATTATCATTTTTTTTCCCCCTTTTTCTTTTTATTCTTTCGGCCTTGCAAAGGAGAATAATATTTTCTCTTTTGTCCGACTTCCCTCTCGCGCCTCACGAAAAGTTGGAGACGAGCGCGGGCCCACCAGGCAGTCGCGGCGGGACGGTTAGGGTCGAAATCGACGTGAAACGGCCGACGAGGGCTAGAAATTCGCCCACGGAGGGGAAATCCACGATGACCGAGAGGACGGCCTCGAATCGAGCCTCGCGTTGATATGCGGAGGCGCGCGTAACTCAAAACGGGCCGAAAGTTAGACCCGTTTGAATTCTGACCCTAATCTAGAGTGCGCGCCCTAGGTTGTGCATAAGTAAATTTATGAGCGGAATCATGTCGGGTGCGATCATACCAGCACTAATGCACCGGATCCCATCAGAACTCCGAAGTTAAGCGTGCTTGGGCGAGAGTAGTACTAGGATGGGTGACCCCTTGGGAAGTCCTCGTGTTGCACCCCCTTTTTGCCTCGTTTTGAAGTTTATTATTATCATTTTTTTCCCCCTTTTTATTTTTATTCTTTCGGCCTTGCAAAGGAGAATAATATTTTCTCTTTTGTCCGACTTCCCTCTCGCGCCTCACGAAAAGTTGGAGACGAGCGCGGGCCCACCAGGCAGTCGCGGCGGGACGGTTAGGGTCGAAATCGACGTGAAACGGCCGACGAGGGCTAGAAATTCGCCCACGGAGGGGAAATCCACGATGACCGAGAGGACGGCCTCGAATCGAGCCTCGCGTTGATATGCGGAGGCGCGCGTAACTCAAAACGGGCCGAAAGTTAGACCCGTTTGAATTCTGACCCTAATCTAGAGTGCGCGCCCTAGGTTGTGCATAAGTAAATTTATGAGCGGAATCATGTCGGGTGCGATCATACCAGCACTAATGCACCGGATCCCATCAGAACTCCGAAGTTAAGCGTGCTTGGGCGAGAGTAGTACTAGGATGGGTGACCCCCTGGGAAGTCCTCGTGTTGCACCCCCTTTTTGCCTCGTTTTGAAGTTTATTATTATCATTTTTTTCCCCCTTTTTCTTTTTATTCTTTCGGCCTTGCAAAGGAGAATAATATTTTCTCTTTTGTCCGACTTCCCTCTCGCGCCTCACGAAAAGTTGGAGACGAGCGCGGGCCCACCAGGCAGTCGCGGCGGGACGGTTAGGGTCGAAATCGACGTGAAACGGCCGACGAGGGCTAGAAATTCGCCCACGGAGGGGAAATCCACGATGACCGAGAGGACGGCCTCGAATCGAGCCTCGCGTTGATATGCGGAGGCGCGCGTAACTCAAAACGGGCCGAAAGTTAGACCCGTTTGAATTCTGACCCTAATCTAGAGTGCGCGCCCTAGGTTGTGCATAAGTAAATTTATGAGCGGAATCATGTCGGGTGCGATCATACCAGCACTAATGCACCGGATCCCATCAGAACCCCGAAGTTAAGCGTGCTTGGGCGAGAGTAGTACTAGGATGGGTGACCCCCTGGGAAGTCCTCGTGTTGCACCCCCTTTTTGCCTCGTTTTGAAGTTTATTATTATCATTTTTTTTCCCCCTTTTTCTTTTTATTCTTTCGGCCTTGCAAAGGAGAATAATATTTTCTCTTTTGTCCGACTTCCCTCTCGCGCCTCACGAAAAGTTGGAGACGAGCGCGGGCCCACCAGGCAGTCGCGGCGGGACGGTTAGGGTCGAAATCGACGTGAAACGGCCGACGAGGGCTAGAAATTCGCCCACGGAGGGGAAATCCACGATGACCGAGAGGACGGCCTCGAATCGAGCCTCGCGTTGATATGCGGAGGCGCGCGTAACTCAAAACGGGCCGAAAGTTAGACCCGTTTGAATTCTGACCCTAATCTAGAGTGCGCGCCCTAGGTTGTGCATAAGTAAATTTATGAGCGGAATCATGTCGGGTGCGATCATACCAGCACTAATGCACCGGATCCCATCAGAACTCCGAAGTTAAGCGTGCTTGGGCGAGAGTAGTACTAGGATGGGTGACCCCTTGGGAAGTCCTCGTGTTGCACCCCCTTTTTGCCTCGTTTTGAAGTTTATTATTATCATTTTTTTCCCCCTTTTTCTTTTTATTCTTTCGGCCTTGCAAAGGAGAATAATATTTTCTCTTTTGTCCGACTTCCCTCTCGCGCCTCACGAAAAGTTGGAGACGAGCGCGGGCCCACCAGGCAGTCGCGGCGGGACGGTTAGGGTCGAAATCGACGTGAAACGGCCGACGAGGGCTAGAAATTCGCCCACGGAGGGGAAATCCACGATGACCGAGAGGACGGCCTCGAATCGAGCCTCGCGTTGATATGCGTAGGCGCGCGTAACTCAAAACGGGCCGAAAGTTAGACCCGTTTGAATTCTGACCCTAATCTAGAGTGCGCGCCCTAGGTTGTGCATAAGTAAATTTATGAGCGGAATCATGTCGGGTGCGATCATACCAGCACTAATGCACCGGATCCCATTAGAACTCCGAAGTTAAGCGTGCTTGGGCGAGAGTAGTACTAGGATGGGTGACCCCCTAGGAAGTCCTCGTGTTGCACCCCCTTTTTGCCTCGTTTTGAAGTTTATTATTATCATTTTTTCCCCTTTTTCTTTTTATTCTTTCGGCCTTGCAAAGGAGAATAATATTTTCTCTTTTGTCCGACTTTCCTCTCGCGCCTCACGAAAAGTTGGAGACGAGCGCGGGCCCACCAGGCAGTCGCGGCGGGACGGTTAGGGTCGAAATCGACGTGAAACGGCCGACGAGGGCTAGAAATTCGCCCACGGAGGGGAAATCCACGATGACCGAGAGGACGGCCTCGAATCGAGCCTCGCGTTGATATGCGGAGGCGCGCGTAACTCAAAACGGGCCGAAAATTAGACCCGTTTGAATTCTGACCCTAATCTATAGTGTGCGCCCTAGGTTGTGCATAAGTAAATTTATGAGCGGAATCATGGCGGGTGCGATCATACCAGCACTAATGCACCGGATCCCATCAGAACTCCGAAGTTAAGCGTGCTTGGGCGAGAGTAGTACTAGGATGGGTGACCCCCTGGGAAGTCCTCGTGTTGCACCCCCTTTTTGCCTCCTTTTGAAGTTTATTATTATCATTTTTTTTTCCCCTTTTTCTTTTTATTCTTTCGGCCTTGCAAAGGAGAATAATATTTTCTCTTTTGTCCGACTTCCCTCTCGCGCCTCACGAAAAGTTGGAGACGAGCGCGGGCCCACCAGGCAGTCGCGGCGGGACGGTTAGGGTCGAAATCGACGTGAAACGGCCGACGAGGGCTAGAAATTCGCCCACGGAGGGGAAATCCACGATGACCGAGAGGACGGCCTCGAATCGAGCCTCGCGTTGATATGCGGAGGCGCGCGTAACTCAAAACGGGCCGAAAGTTAGACCCGTTTGAATTCTGACCCTAATCTAGAGTGCGCGCCCTAGGTTGTGCATAAGTAAATTTATGAGCGGAATCATGTCGGGTGCGATCATACCAGCACTAATGCACCGGATCCCATCAGAACTCCGAAGTGAAGCGTGCTTGGGCGAGAGTAGTACTAGGATGGGTGACCCCTTGGGAAGTCCTCGTGTTGCACCCCCTTTTTGCCTCGTTTTGAAGTTTATTATTATCATTTTTTTCCCCCTTTTTTCTTTTTATTCTTTCGGCCTTGCAAAGGAGAATAATATTTTCTCTTTTGTCTGACTTCCCTCTCGCGCCTCACGAAAAGTTGGAGACGAGCGCGGGCCCACCAGGCAGTCGCGGCGGGACGGTTAGGGTCGAAATCGACGTGAAACGGCCGACGAGGGCTAGAAATTCGCCCACGGAGGGGAAATCCACGATGACCGAGAGGACGGCCTCGAATCGAGCCTCGCGTTGATATGCGGAGGCGCGCGTAACTCAAAACGGGCCCAAAGTTAGACCCGTTTGAATTCTGACCCTAATCTAGAGTGCGCGCCCTAGGTTGTGCATAAGTAAATTTATGAGCGGAATCATGTCGGGTCCGATCATACCAGCACTAATGCACCGGATCCCATCAGAACTCCGAAGTTAAGCGTGCTTGGGCGAGAGTAGTACTAGGATGGGTGACCCCCTGGGAAGTCCTCGTGTTGCACCCCCTTTTTGCCTCGTTTTGAAGTTTATTATTATCATTTTTTCCCCCTTTTTCTTTTTATTCTTTCGGCCTTGCAAAGGAGAATAATATTTTCTCTTTTGTCCGACTTCCCTCTCGCGCCACACGAAAAGT
This sequence comes from Galeopsis tetrahit, assembly GCA_963675135.1. Lineage (NCBI taxonomy): Eukaryota > Viridiplantae > Streptophyta > Magnoliopsida > Lamiales > Lamiaceae > Galeopsis > Galeopsis tetrahit. The sequence goes on along the minus strand of OY776125.1, from coordinate 69,254,444 downwards.
TGGAGACGAGCGCGGGCCCACCAGGCAGTCGCGGCGGGACGGTTAGGGTCGAAATCGACGTGAAACGGCCGACGAGGGCTAGAAATTCGCCCACGGAGGGGAAATCCACGATGACCGAGAGGACGGCCTCGAATCGAGCCTCGCGTTGATATGCGGAGGCGCGCGTAACTCAAAACGGGCCGAAAGTTAGACCCGTTTGAATTCTGACCCTAATCTAGAGTGCGCGCCCTAGGTTGTGCATAAGTAAATTTATGAGCGGAATCATGTCGGGTGCGATCATACCAGCACTAATGCACCGGATCCCATCAGAACTCCGAAGTTAAGCGTGCTTGGGCGAGAGTAGTACTAGGATGGGTGACCCCTTGGGAAGTCCTCGTGTTGCACCCCCTTTTTGCCTCGTTTTGAAGTTTATTATTATCATTTTTTTCCCCCTTTTTTCTTTTTATTCTTTCGGCCTTGCAAAGGAGAATAATATTTTCTCTTTTGTCCGACTTCCCTCTCGCGCCTCACGAAAAGTTGGAGACGAGCGCGGGCCCACCAGGCAGTCGCGGCGGGACGGTTAGGGTCGAAATCGACGTGAAACGGCCGACGAGGGCTAGAAATTCGCCCACGGAGGGGAAATCCACGATGACCGAGAGGACGGCCTCGAATCGAGCATCGCGTTGATATGCGGAGGCGCGCGTAACTCAAAACGGGCCGAAAGTTAGACCCGTTTGAATTCTGACCCTAATCTAGAGTGCGCGCCCTAGGTTGTGCATAAGTAAATTTATGAGCGGAATCATGTCGGGTCCGATCATACCAGCACTAATGCACCGGATCCCATCAGAACTCCGAAGTTAAGCGTGCTTGGGCGAGAGTAGTACTAGGATGGGTGACCCTCTGGAAAGTCCTCGTGTTGCACCCCCTTTTTGCCTCGTTTTGAAGTTTATTATTATCATTTTTTTTCCCCCTTTTTCTTTTTATTCTTTCGGCCTTGCAAAGGAGAATAATATTTTCTCTTTTGTCCGACTTCCCTCTCGCGCCACACGAAAAGTTGGAGACGAGCGCGGGCCCACCAGGCAGTCGCGGCGGGACGGTTAGGGTCGAAATCGACGTGAAACGGCCGACGAGGGCTAGAAATTCGCCCACGGAGGGGAAATCCACGATGACCGAGAGGACGGCCTCGAATCGAGCCTCGCGTTGATATGCGGAGGCGCGCGTAACTCAAAACGGGCCGAAAGTTAGACCCGTTTGAATTCTGACCCTAATCTAGAGTGCGCGCCCTAGGTTGTGCATAAGTAAATTTATGAGCGGAATCATGTCGGGTGCGATCATACCAGCACTAATGCACCGGATCCCATCAGAACTCCGAAGTGAAGCATGCTTGGGCGAGAGTAGTACTAGGATGGGTGACCCCCTGGGAAGTCCTCGTGTTGCACCCCCTTTTTGCCTCGTTTTGAAGTTTATTATTATCATTTTTTTTCCCCCTTTTTCTTTTTATTCTTTCGGCCTTGCAAAGGAGAATAATATTTTCTCTTTTGTCCGACTTCCCTCTCGCGCCTCACGAAAAGTTGGAGACGAGCGCGGGCCCACCAGGCAGTCGCGGCGGGACGGTTAGGGTCGAAATCGACGTGAAACGGCCGACGAGGGCTAGAAATTCGCCCACGGAGGGGAAATCCACGATGACCGAGAGGACGGCCTCGAATCGAGCCTCGCGTTGATATGCGGAGGCGCGCGTAACTCAAAACGGGCCGAAAGTTAGACCCGTTTGAATTCTGACCCTAATCTAGAGTGCGCGCCCTAGGTTGTGCATAAGTAAATTTATGAGCGGAATCATGTCGGGTGCGATCATACCAGCACTAATGCACCGGATCCCATCAGAACTCCGAAGTTAAGCGTGCTTGGGCGAGAGTAGTACTAGGATGGGTGACCCCCTGGGAAGTCCTCGTGTTGCACCCCCTTTTTGCCTCGTTTTGAAGTTTATTATTATCATTTTTTTTCCCCCTTTTTTCTTTTTATTCTTTCGGCCTTGCAAAGGAGAATAATATTTTCTCTTTTGTCTGACTTCCCTCTCGCGCCTCACGAAAAGTTGGAGACGAGCGCGGGCCCACCAGGCAGTCGCGGCGGGACGGTTAGGGTCGAAATCGACGTGAAACGGCCGACGAGGGCTAGAAATTCGCCCACGGAGGGGAAATCCACGATGACCGAGAGGACGGCCTCGAATCGAGCCTCGCGTTGATATGCGGAGGCGCGCGTAACTCAAAACGGGCCCAAAGTTAGACCCGTTTGAATTCTGACCCTAATCTAGAGTGCGCGCCCTAGGTTGTGCATAAGTAAATTTATGAGCGGAATCATGTCGGGTTCGATCATACCAGCACTAATGCACCGGATCCCATCAGAACTCCGAAGTTAAGCGTGCTTGGGCGAGAGTAGTACTAGGATGGGTGACCCCCTGGGAAGTCCTCGTGTTGCACCCCCTTTTTGCCTCGTTTTGAAGTTTATTATTATCATTTTTTCCCCCTTTTTCTTTTTATTCTTTCGGCCTTGCAAAGGAGAATAATATTTTCTCTTTTGTCCGACTTCCCTCTCGCGCCACACGAAAAGTTGGAGACGAGCGCGGGCCCACCAGGCAGTCGCGGCGGGACGGTTAGGGTCGAAATCGACGTGAAACGGCCGACGAGGGCTAGAAATTCGCCCACGGAGGGGAAATCCACGATGACCGAGAGGACGGCCTCGAATCGAGCCTCGCGTTGATATGCGGAGGCGCGCGTAACTCAAAACGGGCCGAAAGTTAGACCCGTTTGAATTCTGACCCTAATCTAGAGTGCGCGCCCTAGGTTGTGCATAAGTAAATTTATGAGCGGAATCATGTCGGGTGCGATCATACCAGCACTAATGCACCGGATCCCATCAGAACTCCGAAGTTAAGCGTGCTTGGGCGAGAGTAGTACTAGGATGGGTGACCCCTTGGGAAGTCCTCGTGTTGCACCCCCTTTTTGCCTCGTTTTGAAGTTTATTATTATCATTTTTTTCCCCCTTTTTTCTTTTTATTCTTTCGGCCTTGCAAAGGAGAATAATATTTTCTCTTTTGTCCGACTTCCCTCTCGCGCCTCACGAAAAGTTGGAGACGAGCGCGGGCCCACCAGGCAGTCGCGGCGGGACGGTTAGGGTCGAAATCGACGTGAAACGGCCGACGAGGGCTAGAAATTCGCCCACGGAGGGGAAATCCACGATGACCGAGAGGACGGCCTCGAATCGAGCCTCGCGTTGATATGCGGAGGCGCGCGTAACTCAAAACGGGCCGAAAGTTAGACCCGTTTGAATTCTGACCCTAATCTAGAGTGCGCGCCCTAGGTTGTGCATAAGTAAATTTATGAGCGGAATCATGTCGGGTCCGATCATACCAGCACTAATGCACCGGATCCCATCAGAACTCCGAAGTTAAGCGTGCTTGGGCGAGAGTAGTACTAGGATGGGTGACCCCCTGGAAAGTCCTCGTGTTGCACCCCCTTTTTGCCTCGTTTTGAAGTTTATTATTATCATTTTTTTCCCCCTTTTTCTTTTTATTCTTTCGGCCTTGCAAAGGAGAATAATATTTTCTCTTTTGTCCGACTTCCCTCTCGCGCCACACGAAAAGTTGGAGACGAGCGCGGGCCCACCAGGCAGTCGCGGCGGGACGGTTAGGGTCGAAATCGACGTGAAACGGCCGACGAGGGCTAGAAATTCGCCCACGGAGGGGAAATCCACGATGACCGAGAGGACGGCCTCGAATCGAGCCTCGCGTTGATATGCGGAGGCGCGCGTAACTCAAAACGGGCCGAAAGTTAGACCCGTTTGAATTCTGACCCTAATCTAGAGTGCGCGCCCTAGGTTGTGCATAAGTAAATTTATGAGCGGAATCATGTCGGGTGCGATCATACCAGCACTAATGCACCGGATCCCATCAGAACTCCGAAGTGAAGCATGCTTGGGCGAGAGTAGTACTAGGATGGGTGACCCCCTGGGAAGTCCTCGTGTTGCACCCCCTTTTTGCCTCGTTTTGAAGTTTATTATTATCATTTTTTTTCCCCCTTTTTCTTTTTATTCTTTCGGCCTTGCAAAGGAGAATAATATTTTCTCTTTTGTCCGACTTTCCTCTCGCGCCTCACGAAAAGTTGGAGACGAGCGCGGGCCCACCAGGCAGTCGCGGCGGGACGGTTAGGGTCGAAATCGACGTGAAACGGCCGACGAGGGCTAGAAATTCGCCCACGGAGGGGAAATCCACGATGACCGAGAGGACGGCCTCGAATCGAGCCTCGCGTTGATATGCGGAGGCGCGCGTAACTCAAAACGGGCCGAAAGTTAGACCCGTTTGAATTCTGACCCTAATCTAGAGTGCGCGCCCTAGGTTGTGCATAAGTAAATTTATGAGCGGAATCATGTCGGGTGCGATCATACCAGCACTAATGCACCGGATCCCATCAGAACTCCGAAGTTAAGCGTGCTTGGGCGAGAGTAGTACTAGGATGGGTGAACCCCCCTGGGAAGTCCTCGTGTTGCACCCCCTTTTTGCCTCGTTTTGAAGTTTATTATTATCATTTTTCCCCCTTTTTCTTTTTATTCTTTCGGCCTTGCAAAGGAGAATAATATTTTCTCTTTTGTCCGACTTCCCTCTCGCGCCTCACGAAAAGTTGGAGACGAGCGCGGGCCCACCAGGCAGTCGCGGCGGGACGGTTAGGGTCGAAATCGACGTGAAACGGCCGACGAGGGCTAGAAATTCGCCCACGGAGGGGAAATCCACGGTGACCGAGAGGACGGCCTCGAATCGAGCCTCGCGTTGATATGCGGAGGCGCGCGTAACTCAAAACGGGCCGAAAGTTAGACCCGTTTGAATTCTGACCCTAAACTAGAGTGCGCGCCCTAGGTTGTGCATAAGTAAATTTATGAGCGGAATCATGTCGGGTGCGATCATACCAGCACTAATGCACCGGATCCCATCAGAACTCCGAAGCTAAGCGTGCTTGGGCGAGAGTAGTACTAGGATGGGTGACCCCCTGGGAAGTCCTCGTGTTGCACCCCCTTTTTGCCTCGTTTTGAAGTTTATTATTATCATTTTTTCCCCCCTTTTTCTTTTTATTCTTTCGGCCTTGCAAAGGAGAATAATATTTTCTCTTTTGTCCGACTTCCCTCTCGCGCCTCACGAAAAGTTGGAGACGAGCGCGGGCTCACCAGGCAGTCGCGGCGGGACGGTTAGGGTCGAAATCGACGTGAAACGGCCGACGAGGGCTAGAAATTCGCCCACGGAGGGGAAATCCACGATGACCGAGAGGACGGCCTCGAATCGAGCCTCGCGTTGATATGCGGAGGCGCGCGTAACTCAAAACGGGCCGAAAGTTAGACCCGTTTGAATTCTGACCCTAATCTAGAGTGCGCGCCCTAGGTTGTGCATAAGTAAATTTATGAGCGGAATCATGTCGGGTGCGATCATACCAGCACTAATGCACCGGATCCCATCAGAACTCCGAAGTTAAGCGTGCTTGGGCGAGAGTAGTACTAGGATGGGTGACCCCCTGGGAAGTCCTCGTGTTGCACCCCCTTTTTGCCTCGTTTTGAAGTTTATTATTATCATTTTTTTTCCCCCTTTTTCTTTTTATTCTTTCGGCCTTGCAAAGGAGAATAATATTTTCTCTTTTGTCCGACTTCCCTCTCGCGCCTCACGAAAAGTTGGAGACGAGCGCGGGCCCACCAGGCAGTCGCGGCGGGACGGTTAGGGTCGAAATCGACGTGAAACGGCCGACGAGGGCTAGAAATTCGCCCACGGAGGGGAAATCCACGATGACCGAGAGGACGGCCTCGAATCGAGCCTCGCGTTGATATGCGGAGGCGCGCGTAACTCAAAACGGGCCGAAAGTTAGACCCGTTTGAATTCTGACCCTAATCTAGAGTGCGCGCCCTAGGTTGTGCATAAGTAAATTTATGAGCGGAATCATGTCGGGTGCGATCATACCAGCACTAATGCACCGGATCCCATCAGAACTCCGAAGTCAAGCGTGCTTGGGCGAGAGTAGTACTAGGATGGGTGACCCCCTGGGAAGTCCTCGTGTTGCACCCCCTTTTTGCCTCGTTTTGAAGTTTATTATTATCATTTTTTTCCCCCTTTTTTCTTTTTATTCTTTCGGCCTTGCAAAGGAGAATAATATTTTCTCTTTTGTCCGACTTCCCTCTCGCGCCTCACGAAAAGTTGGAGACGAGCGCGGGCCCACCAGGCAGTCGCGGCGGGACGGTTAGGGTCGAAATCGACGTGAAACGGCCGACGAGGGCTAGAAATTCGCCCACGGAGGGGAAATCCACGATGACCGAGAGGACGGCCTCGAATCGAGCCTCGCGTTGATATGCGGAGGCGCGCGTAACTCAAAACGGGCCGAAAGTTAGACCCGTTTGAATTCTGACCCTAATCTAGAGTGCGCGCCCTAGGTTGTGCATAAGTAAATTTATGAGCGGAATCATGTCGGGTCCGATCATACCAGCACTAATGCACCGGATCCCATCAGAACTCCGAAGTTAAGCGTGCTTGGGCGAGAGTAGTACTAGGATGGGTGACCCCCTGGAAAGTCCTCGTGTTGCACCCCCTTTTTGCCTCGTTTTGAAGTTTATTATTATCATTTTTTTCCCCCTTTTTCTTTTTATTCTTTCGGCCTTGCAAAGGAGAATAATATTTTCTCTTTTGTCCGACTTCCCTCTCGCGCCACACGAAAAGTTGGAGACGAGCGCGGGCCCACCAGGCAGTCGCGGCGGGACGGTTAGGGTCGAAATCGACGTGAAACGGCCGACGAGGGCTAGAAATTCGCCCACGGAGGGGAAATCCACGATGACCGAGAGGACGGCCTCGAATCGAGCCTCGCGTTGATATGCGGAGGCGCGCGTAACTCAAAACGGGCCGAAAGTTAGACCCGTTTGAATTCTGACCCTAATCTAGAGTGCGCGCCCTAGGTTGTGCATAAGTAAATTTATGAGCGGAATCATGTCGGGTGCGATCATACCAGCACTAATGCACCGGATCCCATCAGAACTCCGAAGTGAAGCATGCTTGGGCGAGAGTAGTACTAGGATGGGTGACCCCCTGGGAAGTCCTCGTGTTGCACCCCCTTTTTGCCTCGTTTTGAAGTTTATTATTATCATTTTTTTTCCCCCTTTTTCTTTTTATTCTTTCGGCCTTGCAAAGGAGAATAATATTTTCTCTTTTGTCCGACTTTCCTCTCGCGCCTCACGAAAAGTTGGAGACGAGCGCGGGCCCACCAGGCAGTCGCGGCGGGACGGTTAGGGTCGAAATCGACGTGAAACGGCCGACGAGGGCTAGAAATTCGCCCACGGAGGGGAAATCCACGATGACCGAGAGGACGGCCTCGAATCGAGCCTCGCGTTGATATGCGGAGGCGCGCGTAACTCAAAACGGGCCGAAAGTTAGACCCGTTTGAATTCTGACCCTAATCTAGAGTGCGCGCCCTAGGTTGTGCATAAGTAAATTTATGAGCGGAATCATGTCGGGTGCGATCATACCAGCACTAATGCACCGGATCCCATCAGAACTCCGAAGTTAAGCGTGCTTGGGCGAGAGTAGTACTAGGATGGGTGAACCCCCCTGGGAAGTCCTCGTGTTGCACCCCCTTTTTGCCTCGTTTTGAAGTTTATTATTATCATTTTTCCCCCTTTTTCTTTTTATTCTTTCGGCCTTGCAAAGGAGAATAATATTTTCTCTTTTGTCCGACTTCCCTCTCGCGCCTCACGAAAAGTTGGAGACGAGCGCGGGCCCACCAGGCAGTCGCGGCGGGACGGTTAGGGTCGAAATCGACGTGAAACGGCCGACGAGGGCTAGAAATTCGCCCACGGAGGGGAAATCCACGGTGACCGAGAGGACGGCCTCGAATCGAGCCTCGCGTTGATATGCGGAGGCGCGCGTAACTCAAAACGGGCCGAAAGTTAGACCCGTTTGAATTCTGACCCTAAACTAGAGTGCGCGCCCTAGGTTGTGCATAAGTAAATTTATGAGCGGAATCATGTCGGGTGCGATCATACCAGCACTAATGCACCGGATCCCATCAGAACTCCGAAGCTAAGCGTGCTTGGGCGAGAGTAGTACTAGGATGGGTGACCCCCTGGGAAGTCCTCGTGTTGCACCCCCTTTTTGCCTCGTTTTGAAGTTTATTATTATCATTTTTTCCCCCCTTTTTCTTTTTATTCTTTCGGCCTTGCAAAGGAGAATAATATTTTCTCTTTTGTCCGACTTCCCTCTCGCGCCTCACGAAAAGTTGGAGACGAGCGCGGGCTCACCAGGCAGTCGCGGCGGGACGGTTAGGGTCGAAATCGACGTGAAACGGCCGACGAGGGCTAGAAATTCGCCCACGGAGGGGAAATCCACGATGACCGAGAGGACGGCCTCGAATCGAGCCTCGCGTTGATATGCGGAGGCGCGCGTAACTCAAAACGGGCCGAAAGTTAGACCCGTTTGAATTCTGACCCTAATCTAGAGTGCGCGCCCTAGGTTGTGCATAAGTAAATTTATGAGCGGAATCATGTCGGGTGCGATCATACCAGCACTAATGCACCGGATCCCATCAGAACTCCGAAGTTAAGCGTGCTTGGGCGAGAGTAGTACTAGGATGGGTGACCCCCTGGGAAGTCCTCGTGTTGCACCCCCTTTTTGCCTCGTTTTGAAGTTTATTATTATCATTTTTTTTCCCCCTTTTTCTTTTTATTCTTTCGGCCTTGCAAAGGAGAATAATATTTTCTCTTTTGTCCGACTTCCCTCTCGCGCCTCACGAAAAGTTGGAGACGAGCGCGGGCCCACCAGGCAGTCGCGGCGGGACGGTTAGGGTCGAAATCGACGTGAAACGGCCGACGAGGGCTAGAAATTCGCCCACGGAGGGGAAATCCACGATGACCGAGAGGACGGCCTCGAATCGAGCCTCGCGTTGATATGCGGAGGCGCGCGTAACTCAAAACGGGCCGAAAGTTAGACCCGTTTGAATTCTGACCCTAATCTAGAGTGCGCGCCCTAGGTTGTGCATAAGTAAATTTATGAGCGGAATCATGTCGGGTGCGATCATACCAGCACTAATGCACCGGATCCCATCAGAACTCCGAAGTCAAGCGTGCTTGGGCGAGAGTAGTACTAGGATGGGTGACCCCCTGGGAAGTCCTCGTGTTGCACCCCCTTTTTGCCTCGTTTTGAAGTTTATTATTATCATTTTTTCCCCCTTTTTCTTTTTATTCTTTCGGCCTTGCAAAGGAGAATAATATTTTCTCTTTTGTCCGACTTCCCTCTCGCGCCACACGAAAAGTTGGAGACGAGCGCGGGCCCACCAGGCAGTCGCGGCGGGACGGTTAGGGTCGAAATCGACGTGAAACGGCCGACGAGGGCTAGAAATTCGCCCACGGAGGGGAAATCCACGATGACCGAGAGGACGGCCTCGAATCGAGCCTCGCGTTGATATGCGGAGGCGCGCGTAACTCAAAACGGGCCGAAAGTTAGACCCGTTTGAATTCTGACCCTAATCTAGAGTGCGCGCCCTAAGTTGTGCATAAGTAAATTTATGAGCGGAATCATGTCGGGTGCGATCATACCAGCACTAATGCACCGGATCCCATCAGAACTCCGAAGTTAAGCGTGCTCGGGCGAGAGTAGTACTAGGATGGGTGACCCCCTGGGAAGTCCTCGTGTTGCACCCCCTTTTTGCCTCGTTTTGAAGTTTATTATTATCATTTTTTCCCCCCTTTTTCTTTTTATTCTTTCGGCCTTGCAAAGGAGAATAATATTTTCTCTTTTGTCCGACTTCCCTCTCGCGCCACACGAAAAGTAAGAGACGAGCGCGGGCCCACCAGGCAGTCGCGACGGGACGGTTAGGGTCGAAATCGACGTGAAACGGCCGACGAGGGCTAGAAATTCGCCCACGGAGGGGAAATCCACGATGACCGAGAGGACGGCCTCGAATCGAGCCTCGCGTTGATATGCGGAGGCGCGCGTAACTCAAAACGGGCCGAAAGTTAGACCCGTTTGAATTCTGACCCTAATCTAGAGTGCGCGCCCTAGGTTGTGCATAAGTAAATTTATGAGCGGAATCATGTCGGGTGCGATCATACCAGCACTAATGCACCGGATCCCATCAGAACTCCGAAGTTAAGCGTGCTTGGGCGAGAGTAGTACTAGGATGGGTGACCCCCTGGGAAGTCCTCGTGTTGCACCCCCTTTTTGCCTCGTTTTGAAGTTTATTATTATCATTTTTTTTCCCCCTTTTTCTTTTTATTCTTTCGGCCTTGCAAAGGAGAATAATATTTTCTCTTTTGTCCGACTTCCCTCTCGCGCCTCACGAAAAGTTGGAGACGAGCGCGGGCCCACCAGGCAGTCGCGGCGGGACGGTTAGGGTCGAAATCGACGTGAAACGGCCGACGAGGGCTAGAAATTCGCCCACGGAGGGGAAATCCACGATGACCGAGAGGACGGCCTCGAATCGAGCCTCGCGTTGATATGCGGAGGCGCGCGTAACTCAAAACGGGCCGAAAGTTAGACCCGTTTGAATTCTGACCCTAATCTAGAGTGCGCGCCCTAGGTTGTGCATAAGTAAATTTATGAGCGGAATCATGTCGGGTGCGATCATACCAGCACTAATGCACCGGATCCCATCAGAACTCCGAAGTCAAGCGTGCTTGGGCGAGAGTAGTACTAGGATGGGTGACCCCCTGGGAAGTCCTCGTGTTGCACCCCCTTTTTGCCTCGTTTTGAAGTTTATTATTATCATTTTTTCCCCCTTTTTCTTTTTATTCTTTCGGCCTTGCAAAGGAGAATAATATTTTCTCTTTTGTCCGACTTCCCTCTCGCGCCACACGAAAAGTTGGAGACGAGCGCGGGCCCACCAGGCAGTCGCGGCGGGACGGTTAGGGTCGAAATCGACGTGAAACGGCCGACGAGGGCTAGAAATTCGCCCACGGAGGGGAAATCCACGATGACCGAGAGGACGGCCTCGAATCGAGCCTCGCGTTGATATGCGGAGGCGCGCGTAACTCAAAACGGGCCGAAAGTTAGACCCGTTTGAATTCTGACCCTAATCTAGAGTGCGCGCCCTAAGTTGTGCATAAGTAAATTTATGAGCGGAATCATGTCGGGTGCGATCATACCAGCACTAATGCACCGGATCCCATCAGAACTCCGAAGTTAAGCGTGCTCGGGCGAGAGTAGTACTAGGATGGGTGACCCCCTGGGAAGTCCTCGTGTTGCACCCCCTTTTTGCCTCGTTTTGAAGTTTATTATTATCATTTTTTCCCCCCTTTTTCTTTTTATTCTTTCGGCCTTGCAAAGGAGAATAATATTTTCTCTTTTGTCCGACTTCCCTCTCGCGCCACACGAAAAGTAAGAGACGAGCGCGGGCCCACCAGGCAGTCGCGGCGGGACGGTTAGGGTCGAAATCGACGTGAAACGGCCGACGAGGGCTAGAAATTCGCCCACGGAGGGGAAATCCACGATGACCGAGAGGACGGCCTCGAATCGAGCCTCGCGTTGATATGCGGAGGCGCGCGTAACTCAAAACGGGCCGAAAGTTAGACCCGTTTGAATTCTGACCCTAATCTAGAGTGCGCGCCCTAGGTTGTGCATAAGTAAATTTATGAGCGGAATCATGTCGGGTGCGATCATACCAGCACTAATGCACCGGATCCCATCAGAACTCCGAAGTGAAGCGTGCTTGGGCGAGAGTAGTACTAGGATGGGTGACCCCCTGGGAAGTCCTCGTGTTGCACCCCTTTTTTGCCTCGTTTTGAAGTTTATTATTATCATTTTTTTTTCCCCCTTTTTCTTTTTATTCTTTCGGCCTTGCAAAGGAGAATAATATTTTCTCTTTTGTCCGACTTCCCTCTCGCGCCTCACGAAAAGTTGGAGACGAGCGCGGGCCCACCAGGCAGTCGCGGCGGGACGGTTAGGGTCGAAATCGACGTGAAACGGCCGACGAGGGCTAGAAATTCGCCCACGGAGGGGAAAACCACGATGACCGAGAGGACGGCCTCGAATCGAGCCTCGCGTTGATATGCGGAGGCGCGCGTAACTCAAAACGGGCCGAAAGTTAGACCCGTTTGAATTCTGACCCTAATCTAGAGTGCGCGCCCTAGGTTGTGCATAAGTAAATTTATGAGCGGAATCATGTCGGGTGCGATCATACCAGCACTAATGCACCGGATCCCATCAGAACTCCGAAGTGAAGCGTGCTTGGGCGAGAGTAGTACTAGGATGGGTGACCCCCTAGGAAGTCCTCGTGTTGCACCCCCTTTTTGCCTCGTTTTGAAGTTTATTATTATCATTTTTTCCCCCTTTTTCTTTTTATTCTTTCGGCCTTGCAAAGGAGAATAATATTTTCTCTTTTGTCCGACTTTCCTCTCGCGCCTCACGAAAAGTTGGAGACGAGCGCGGGCCCACCAGGCAGTCGCGGCGGGACGGTTAGGGTCGAAATCGACGTGAAACGGCCGACGAGGGCTAGAAATTCGCCCACGGAGGGGAAATCCACGATGACCGAGAGGACGGCCTCGAATCGAGCCTCGCGTTGATATGCGGAGGCGCGCGTAACTCAAAACGGGCCGAAAGTTAGACCCGTTTGAATTCTGACCCTAATCTAGAGTGCGCGCCCTAGGTTGTGCATAAGTAAATTTATGAGCGGAATCATGTCTGGTGCGATCATACCAGCACTAATGCACCGGATCCCATCAGAACTCCGAAGTTAAGCGTGCTTGGGCGAGAGTAGTACTAGGATGGGTGACCCCCTGGGAAGTCCTCGTGTTGCACCCCCTTTTTGCCTCGTTTTGAAGTTTATTATTATCATTTTTTCCCCCTTTTTCTTTTTATTCTTTCGGCCTTGCAAAGGAGAATAATATTTTCTCTTTTGTCCGACTTCCCTCTCGCGCCTCACGAAAAGTTGGAGACGAGCGCGGGCCCACCAGGCAGTCGCGGCGGGACGGTTAGGGTCGAAATCGACGTGAAACGGCCGACGAGGGCTAGAAATTCACCCACGGAGGGGAAATCCACGATGACCGAGAGGACGGCCTCGAATCGAGCCTCGCGTTGATATGCGGAGGCGCGCGTAACTCAAAACGGGCCGAAAGTTAGACCCGTTTGAATTCTGACCCTAATCTAGAGTGCGCGCCCTAGGTTGTGCATAAGTAAATTTATGAGCGGAATCATGTCGGGTGCGATCATACCAGCACTAATGCACCGGATCCCATCAGAACTCGAAGTTAAGCGTGCTTGGGCGAGAGTAGTACTAGGATGGGTGACCCCCCTGGGAAGTCCTCGTGTTGCACCCCCTTTTTGCCTCGTTTTGAAGTTTATTATTATCATTTTTCCCCCTTTTTCTTTTTATTCTTTCGGCCTTGCAAAGGAGAATAATATTTTCTCTTTTGTCCGACTTTCCTCTCGCGCCTCACGAAAAGTTGGAGACGAGCGCGGGCCCACCAGGCAGTCGCGGCGGGACGGTTAGGGTCGAAATCGACGTGAAACGGCCGACGAGGGCTAGAAATTCGCCCACGGAGGGGAAATCCACGATGACCGAGAGGACGGCCTCGAATCGAGCCTCGCGTTGATATGCGGAGGCGCGCGTAACTCAAAACGGGCCGAAAGTTAGACCCGTTTGAATTCTGACCCTAATCTAGAGTGCGCGCCCTAGGTTGTGCATAAGTAAATTTATGAGCGGAATCATGTCGGGTGCGATCATACCAGCACTAATGCACCGGATCCCATCAGAACTCCGAAGTTAAGCGTGCTTGGGCGAGAGTAGTACTAGGATGGGTGACCCCCTAGGAAGTCCTCGTGTTGCACCCCCTTTTTGCCTCGTTTTGAAGTTTATTATTATCATTTTTTCCCCCTTTTTCTTTTTATTCTTTCGGCCTTGCAAAGGAGAATAATATTTTCTCTTTTGTCCGACTTTCCTCTCGCGCCTCACGAAAAGTTGGAGACGAGCGCGGGCCCACCAGGCAGTCGCGGCGGGACGGTTAGGGTCGAAATCGACGTGAAACGGCCGACGAGGGCTAGAAATTCACCCACGGAGGGGAAATCCACGATGACCGAGAGGACGGCCTCGAATCGAGCCTCGCGTTGATATGCGGAGGCGCGCGTAACTCAAAACGGGCCGAAAGTTAGACCCGTTTGAATTCTGACCCTAATCTAGAGTGCGCGCCCTAGGTTGTGCATAAGTAAATTTATGAGCGGAATCATGTCGGGTGCGATCATACCAGCACTAATGCACCGGATCCCATCAGAACTCCGAAGTTAAGCGTGCTTGGGCGAGAGTAGTACTAGGATGGGTGACCCCCTAGGAAGTCCTCGTGTTGCACCCCCTTTTTGCCTCGTTTTGAAGTTTATTATTATCATTTTTTCCCCCTTTTTCTTTTTATTCTTTCGGCCTTGCAAAGGAGAATAATATTTTCTCTTTTGTCCGACTTTCCTCTCGCGCCTCACGAAAAGTTGGAGACGAGCGCGGGCCCACCAGGCAGTCGCGGCGGGACGGTTAGGGTCGAAATCGACGTGAAACGGCCGACGAGGGCTAGAAATTCGCCCACGGAGGGGAAATCCACGATGACCGAGAGGACGGCCTCGAATCGAGCCTCGCGTTGATATGCGGAGGCGCGCGTAACTCAAAACGGGCCGAAAGTTAGACCCGTTTGAATTCTGACCCTAATCTAGAGTGCGCGCCCTAGGTTGTGCATAAGTAAATTTATGAGCGGAATCATGTCTGGTGCGATCATACCAGCACTAATGCACCGGATCCCATCAGAACTCCGAAGTTAAGCGTGCTTGGGCGAGAGTAGTACTAGGATGGGTGACCCCCTGGGAAGTCCTCGTGTTGCACCCCCTTTTTGCCTCGTTTTGAAGTTTATTATTATCATTTTTTTCCCCCTTTTTCTTTTTATTCTTTCGGCCTTGCAAAGGAGAATAATATTTTCTCTTTTGTCCGACTTTCCTCTCGCGCCTCACGAAAAGTTGGAGACGAGCGCGGGCCCACCAGGCAGTCGCGGCGGGACGGTTAGGGTCGAAATCGACGTGAAACGGCCGACGAGGGCTAGAAATTCACCCACGGAGGGGAAATCCACGATGACCGAGAGGACGGCCTCGAATCGAGCCTCGCGTTGATATGCGGAGGCGCGCGTAACTCAAAACGGGCCGAAAGTTAGACCCGTTTGAATTCTGACCCTAATCTAGAGTGCGCGCCCTAGGTTGTGCATAAGTAAATTTATGAGCGGAATCATGTCGGGTGCGATCATACCAGCACTAATGCACCGGATCCCATCAGAACTCCGAAGTTAAGCGTGCTTGGGCGAGAGTAGTACTAGGATGGGTGACCCCCTGGGAAGTCCTCGTGTTGCACCCCCTTTTTGCCTCGTTTTGAAGTTTATTATTATCATTTTTTTTCCCCTTTTTCTTTTTATTCTTTCGGCCTTGCAAAGGAGAATAATATTTTCTCTTTTGTCCGACTTCCCTCTCGCGCCTCACGAAAAGTTGGAGACGAGCGCGGGCCCACCAGGCAGTCGCGACGGGACGGTTAGGGTCGAAATCGACGTGAAACGGCCGACGAGGGCTAGAAATTCGCCCACGGAGGGGAAATCCATGATGACCGAGAGGACGGCCTCGAATCGAGCCTCGCGTTGATATGCGGAGGCGCGCGTAACTCAAAACGGGCCGAAAGTTAGACCCGTTTGAATTCTGACCCTAATCTAGAGTGCGCGCCCTAGGTTGTGCATAAGTAAATTTATGAGCGGAATCATGTCGGGTGCGATCATACCAGCACTAATGCACCGGATCCCATCAGAACTCCGAAGTTAAGCGTGCTTGGGCGAGAGTAGTACTAGGATGGGTGACCCCCTAGGAAGTCCTCGTGTTGCACCCCCTTTTTGCCTCGTTTTGAAGTTTATTATTATCATTTTTTTCCCCCTTTTTCTTTTTATTCTTTCGGCCTTGCAAAGGAGAATAATATTTTCTCTTTTGTCCGACTTTCCTCTCGCGCCTCACGAAAAGTTGGAGACGAGCGCGGGCCCACCAGGCAGTCGCGGCGGGACGGTTAGGGTCGAAATCGACGTGAAACGGCCGACGAGGGCTAGAAATTCACCCACGGAGGGGAAATCCACGATGACCGAGAGGACGGCCTCGAATCGAGCCTCGCGTTGATATGCGGAGGCGCGCGTAACTCAAAACGGGCCGAAAGTTAGACCCGTTTGAATTCTGACCCTAATCTAGAGTGCGCGCCCTAGGTTGTGCATAAGTAAATTTATGAGCGGAATCATGTCGGGTGCGATCATACCAGCACTAATGCACCGGATCCCATCAGAACTCCGAAGTTAAGCGTGCTTGGGCGAGAGTAGTACTAGGATGGGTGACCCCCTAGGAAGTCCTCGTGTTGCACCCCCTTTTTGCCTCGTTTTGAAGTTTATTATTATCATTTTTCCCCCTTTTTCTTTTTATTCTTTCGGCCTTGCAAAGGAGAATAATATTTTCTCTTTTGTCCGACTTTCCTCTCGCGCCTCACGAAAAGTTGGAGACGAGCGCGGGCCCACCAGGCAGTCGCGGCGGGACGGTTAGGGTCGAAATCGACGTGAAACGGCCGACGAGGGCTAGAAATTCGCCCACGGAGGGGAAATCCACGATGACCGAGAGGACGGCCTCGAATCGAGCCTCGCGTTGATATGCGGAGGCGCGCGTAACTCAAAACGGGCCGAAAGTTAGACCCGTTTGAATTCTGACCCTAATCTAGAGTGCGCGCCCTAGGTTGTGCATAAGTAAATTTATGAGCGGAATCATGTCTGGTGCGATCATACCAGCACTAATGCACCGGATCCCATCAGAACTCCGAAGTTAAGCGTGCTTGGGCGAGAGTAGTACTAGGATGGGTGACCCCCTGGGAAGTCCTCGTGTTGCACCCCCTTTTTGCCTCGTTTTGAAGTTTATTATTATCATTTTTTTCCCCTTTTTCTTTTTATTCTTTCGGCCTTGCAAAGGAGAATAATATTTTCTCTTTTGTCCGACTTCCCTCCCGCGCCTCACGAAAAGTTGGAGACGAGCGCGGGCCCACCAGGCAGTCGCGGCGGGACGGTTAGGGTCGAAATCGACGTGAAACGGCCGACGAGGGCTAGAAATTCGCCCACGGAGGGGAAATCCACGATGACCGAGAGGACGGCCTCGAATCGAGCCTCGCGTTGATATGCGGAGGCGCGCGTAACTCAAAACGGGCCGAAAGTTAGACCCGTTTGAATTCTGACCCTAATCTAGAGTGCGCGCCCTAGGTTGTGCATAAGTAAATTTATGAGCGGAATCATGTCGGGTGCGATCATACCAGCACTAATGCACCGGATCCCATCAGAACTCCGAAGTAAAGCGTGCTTGGGCGAGAGTAGTACTAGGATGGGTGACCCCCTGGGAAGTCCTCGTGTTGCACCCCCTTTTTGCCTCGTTTTGAAGTTTATTATTATCATTTTTTTCCCCCTTTTTCTTTTTATTCTTTCGGCCTTGCAAAGGAGAATAATATTTTCTCTTTCGTCCGACTTCCCTCTCGCGCCTCACGAAAAGTTGGAGACGAGCGCGGGCCCACCAGGCAGTCGCGGCGGGACGGTTAGGGTCGAAATCGACGTGAAACGGCCGACGAGGGCTAGAAATTCGCCCACGGAGGGGAAATCCACGATGACCGAGAGGACGGCCTCGAATCGAGCCTCGCGTTGATATGCGGAGGCGCGCGTAACTCAAAACGGGCCGAAAGTTAGACCCGTTTGAATTCTGACCCTAATCTAGAGTGCGCGCCCTAGGTTGTGCATAAGTAAATTTATGAGCGGAATCATGTCGGGTGCGATCATACCAGCACTAATGCACCGGATCCCATCAGAACTCCGAAGTTAAGCGTGCTTGGGCGAGAGTAGTACTAGGATGGGTGACCCCCTAGGAAGTCCTCGTGTTGCACCCCCTTTTTGCCTCGTTTTGAAGTTTATTATTATCATTTTTTCCCCCTTTTTCTTTTTATTCTTTCGGCCTTGCAAAGGAGAATAATATTTTCTCTTTTGTCCGACTTTCCTCTCGCGCCTCACGAAAAGTTGGAGACGAGCGCGGGCCCACCAGGCAGTCGCGGCGGGACGGTTAGGGTCGAAATCGACGTGAAACGGCCGACGAGGGCTAGAAATTCACCCACGGAGGGGAAATCCACGATGACCGAGAGGACGGCCTCGAATCGAGCCTCGCGTTGATATGCGGAGGCGCGCGTAACTCAAAACGGGCCGAAAGTTAGACCCGTTTGAATTCTGACCCTAATCTAGAGTGCGCGCCCTAGGTTGTGCATAAGTAAATTTATGAGCGGAATCATGTCGGGTGCGATCATACCAGCACTAATGCACCGGATCCCATCAGAACTCCGAAGTTAAGCGTGCTTGGGCGAGAGTAGTACTAGGATGGGTGACCCCCTAGGAAGTCCTCGTGTTGCACCCCCTTTTTGCCTCGTTTTGAAGTTTATTATTATCATTTTTTCCCCCTTTTTCTTTTTATTCTTTCGGCCTTGCAAAGGAGAATAATATTTTCTCTTTTGTCCGACTTTCCTCTCGCGCCTCACGAAAAGTTGGAGACGAGCGCGGGCCCACCAGGCAGTCGCGGCGGGACGGTTAGGGTCGAAATCGACGTGAAACGGCCGACGAGGGCTAGAAATTCGCCCACGGAGGGGAAATCCACGATGACCGAGAGGACGGCCTCGAATCGAGCCTCGCGTTGATATGCGGAGGCGCGCGTAACTCAAAACGGGCCGAAAGTTAGACCCGTTTGAATTCTGACCCTAATCTAGAGTGCGCGCCCTAGGTTGTGCATAAGTAAATTTATGAGCGGAATCATGTCTGGTGCGATCATACCAGCACTAATGCACCGGATCCCATCAGAACTCCGAAGTTAAGCGTGCTTGGGCGAGAGTAGTACTAGGATGGGTGACCCCCTGGGAAGTCCTCGTGTTGCACCCCCTTTTTGCCTCGTTTTGAAGTTTATTATTATCATTTTTTTCCCCCTTTTTCTTTTTATTCTTTCGGCCTTGCAAAGGAGAATAATATTTTCTCTTTTGTCCGACTTTCCTCTCGCGCCTCACGAAAAGTTGGAGACGAGCGCGGGCCCACCAGGCAGTCGCGGCGGGACGGTTAGGGTCGAAATCGACGTGAAACGGCCGACGAGGGCTAGAAATTCACCCACGGAGGGGAAATCCACGATGACCGAGAGGACGGCCTCGAATCGAGCCTCGCGTTGATATGCGGAGGCGCGCGTAACTCAAAACGGGCCGAAAGTTAGACCCGTTTGAATTCTGACCCTAATCTAGAGTGCGCGCCCTAGGTTGTGCATAAGTAAATTTATGAGCGGAATCATGTCGGGTGCGATCATACCAGCACTAATGCACCGGATCCCATCAGAACTCCGAAGTTAAGCGTGCTTGGGCGAGAGTAGTACTAGGATGGGTGACCCCCTGGGAAGTCCTCGTGTTGCACCCCCTTTTTGCCTCGTTTTGAAGTTTATTATTATCATTTTTTTTCCCCTTTTTCTTTTTATTCTTTCGGCCTTGCAAAGGAGAATAATATTTTCTCTTTTGTCCGACTTCCCTCTCGCGCCTCACGAAAAGTTGGAGACGAGCGCGGGCCCACCAGGCAGTCGCGACGGGACGGTTAGGGTCGAAATCGACGTGAAACGGCCGACGAGGGCTAGAAATTCGCCCACGGAGGGGAAATCCACGATGACCGAGAGGACGGCCTCGAATCGAGCCTCGCGTTGATATGCGGAGGCGCGCGTAACTCAAAACGGGCCGAAAGTTAGACCCGTTTGAATTCTGACCCTAATCTAGAGTGCGCGCCCTAGGTTGTGCATAAGTAAATTTATGAGCGGAATCATGTCGGGTGCGATCATACCAGCACTAATGCACCGGATCCCATCAGAACTCCGAAGTTAAGCGTGCTTGGGCGAGAGTAGTACTAGGATGGGTGACCCCCTAGGAAGTCCTCGTGTTGCACCCCCTTTTTGCCTCGTTTTGAAGTT
This sequence comes from Galeopsis tetrahit, assembly GCA_963675135.1. Lineage (NCBI taxonomy): Eukaryota > Viridiplantae > Streptophyta > Magnoliopsida > Lamiales > Lamiaceae > Galeopsis > Galeopsis tetrahit. Next base: position 69,234,427 of record OY776125.1, on the reverse strand, counting down.
TATTATTATCATTTTTTTCCCCCTTTTTCTTTTTATTCTTTCGGCCTTGCAAAGGAGAATAATATTTTCTCTTTTGTCCGACTTTCCTCTCGCGCCTCACGAAAAGTTGGAGACGAGCGCGGGCCCACCAGGCAGTCGCGGCGGGACGGTTAGGGTCGAAATCGACGTGAAACGGCCGACGAGGGCTAGAAATTCACCCACGGAGGGGAAATCCACGATGACCGAGAGGACGGCCTCGAATCGAGCCTCGCGTTGATATGCGGAGGCGCGCGTAACTCAAAACGGGCCGAAAGTTAGACCCGTTTGAATTCTGACCCTAATCTAGAGTGCGCGCCCTAGGTTGTGCATAAGTAAATTTATGAGCGGAATCATGTCGGGTGCGATCATACCAGCACTAATGCACCGGATCCCATCAGAACTCCGAAGTTAAGCGTGCTTGGGCGAGAGTAGTACTAGGATGGGTGACCCCCTAGGAAGTCCTCGTGTTGCACCCCCTTTTTGCCTCGTTTTGAAGTTTATTATTATCATTTTTTCCCCCTTTTTCTTTTTATTCTTTCGGCCTTGCAAAGGAGAATAATATTTTCTCTTTTGTCCGACTTTCCTCTCGCGCCTCACGAAAAGTTGGAGACGAGCGCGGGCCCACCAGGCAGTCGCGGCGGGACGGTTAGGGTCGAAATCGACGTGAAACAGCCGACGAGGGCTAGAAATTCGCCCACGGAGGGGAAATCCACGATGACCGAGAGGACGGCCTCGAATCGAGCCTCGCGTTGATATGCGGAGGCGCGCGTAACTCAAAACGGGCCGAAAGTTAGACCCGTTTGAATTCTGACCCTAATCTAGAGTGCGCGCCCTAGGTTGTGCATAAGTAAATTTATGAGCGGAATCATGTCTGGTGCGATCATACCAGCACTAATGCACCGGATCCCATCAGAACTCCGAAGTTAAGCGTGCTTGGGCGAGAGTAGTACTAGGATGGGTGACCCCCTGGGAAGTCCTCGTGTTGCACCCCCTTTTTGCCTCGTTTTGAAGTTTATTATTATCATTTTTTTCCCCTTTTTCTTTTTATTCTTTCGGCCTTGCAAAGGAGAATAATATTTTCTCTTTTGTCCGACTTCCCTCCCGCGCCTCACGAAAAGTTGGAGACGAGCGCGGGCCCACCAGGCAGTCGCGGCGGGACGGTTAGGGTCGAAATCGACGTGAAACGGCCGACGAGGGCTAGAAATTCGCCCACGGAGGGGAAATCCACGATGACCGAGAGGACGGCCTCGAATCGAGCCTCGCGTTGATATGCGGAGGCGCGCGTAACTCAAAACGGGCCGAAAGTTAGACCCGTTTGAATTCTGACCCTAATCTAGAGTGCGCGCCCTAGGTTGTGCATAAGTAAATTTATGAGCGGAATCATGTCGGGTGCGATCATACCAGCACTAATGCACCGGATCCCATCAGAACTCCGAAGTAAAGCGTGCTTGGGCGAGAGTAGTACTAGGATGGGTGACCCCCTGGGAAGTCCTCGTGTTGCACCCCCTTTTTGCCTCGTTTTGAAGTTTATTATTATCATTTTTTCCCCCTTTTTCTTTTTATTCTTTCGGCCTTGCAAAGGAGAATAATATTTTCTCTTTTGTCCGACTTCCCTCTCGCGCCTCACGAAAAGTTGGAGACGAGCGCGGGCCCACCAGGCAGTCGCGGCGGGACGGTTAGGGTCGAAATCGACGTGAAACGGCCGACGAGGGCTAGAAATTCGCCCACGGAGGGGAAATCCACGATGACCGAGAGGACGGCCTCGAATCGAGCCTCGCGTTGATATGCGGAGGCGCGCGTAACTCAAAACGGGCCGAAAGTTAGACCCGTTTGAATTCTGACCCTAATCTAGAGTGCGCGCCCTAGGTTGTGCATAAGTAAATTTATGAGCGGAATCATGTCGGGTGCGATCATACCAGCACTAATGCACCGGATCCCATCAGAACTCCGAAGTTAAGCGTGCTTGGGCGAGAGTACTACTAGGATGGGTGACCCCCTGGGAAGTCCTCGTGTTGCACCCCCTTTTTGCCTCGTTTTGAAGTTTATTATTATCATTTTTTCCCCCTTTTTCTTTTTATTCTTTCGGCCTTGCAAAGGAGAATAATATTTTCTCTTTTGTCCGACTTCCCTCTCGCGCCTCACGAAAAGTTGGAGACGAGCGCGGGCCCACCAGGCAGTCGCGGCGGGACGGTTAGGGTCGAAATCGACGTGAAACGGCCGACGAGGGCTAGAAATTCGCCCACGGAGGGGAAATCCACGATGACCGAGAGGACGGCCTCGAATCGAGCCTCGCGTTGATATGCGGAGGCGCGCGTAACTCAAAACGGGCCGAAAGTTAGACCCGTTTGAATTCTGACCCTAATCTAGAGTGCGCGCCCTAGGTTGTGCATAAGTAAATTTATGAGCGGAATCATGTCGGGTGCGATCATACCAGCACTAATGCACCGGATCCCATCAGAACTCCGAAGTAAAGCGTGCTTGGGCGAGAGTAGTACTAGGATGGGTGACCCCCTGGGAAGTCCTCGTGTTGCACCCCCTTTTTGCCTCGTTTTGAAGTTTATTATTATCATTTTTTCCCCCTTTTTCTTTTTATTCTTTCGGCCTTGCAAAGGAGAATAATATTTTCTCTTTTGTCCGACTTCCCTCTCGCGCCTCACGAAAAGTTGGAGACGAGCGCGGGCCCACCAGGCAGTCGCGGCGGGACGGTTAGGGTCGAAATCGACGTGAAACGGCCGACGAGGGCTAGAAATTCGCCCACGGAGGGGAAATCCACGATGACCGAGAGGACGGCCTCGAATCGAGCCTCGCGTTGATATGCGGAGGCGCGCGTAACTCAAAACGGGCCGAAAGTTAGACCCGTTTGAATTCTGACCCTAATCTAGAGTGCGCGCCCTAGTTTGTGCATAAGTAAATTTATGAGCGGAATCATGTCGGGTGCGATCATACCAGCACTAATGCACCGGATCCCATCAGAACTCCGAAGTTAAGCGTGCTTGGGCGAGAGTAGTACTAGGATGGGTGACCCCCTGGGAAGTCCTCGTGTTGCACCCCCTTTTTGCCTCGTTTTGAAGTTTATTATTATCATTTTTTTCCCCCTTTTTCTTTTTATTCTTTCGGCCTTGCAAAGGAGAATAATATTTTCTCTTTTGTCCGACTTCCCTCTCGCGCCTCACGAAAAGTTGGAGACGAGCGCGGGCCTACCAGGCAGTCGCGGCGGGACGGTTAGGGTCGAAATCGACGTGAAACGGCCGACGAGGGCTAGAAATTCGCCCACGGAGGGGAAATCCACGATGACCGAGAGGACGGCCTCGAATCGAGCCTCGCGTTGATATGCGGATGCGCGCGTAACTCAAAACGGGCCGAAAGTTAGACCCGTTTGAATTCTGACCCTAATCTAGAGTGCGCGCCCTAGGTTGTGCATAAGTAAATTTATGAGCGGAATCATATCGGGTGCGATCATACCAGCACTAATGCACCGGATCCCATCAGAACTCTGAAGTTAAGCGTGCTTGGGCGAGAGTAGTACTAGGATGGGTGACCCCCTGGGAAGTCCTCGTGTTGCTCCCCTTTTTGCCTCGTTTTGTAGTTTATTATTATCATTTTTTCCCCCCTTTTTCTTTTTATTCTTTCGGCCTTGCAAAGGAGAATAATATTTTCTCTTTTGTCCGACTTCCCTCTCGCGCCTCACGAAAAGTTGGAGACGAGCGCGGGCCCACCAGGCAGTCGCGGCGGGACGGTTAGGGTCGAAATCGACGTGAAACGGCCGACGAGGGCTAGAAATTCGCCCACGGAGGGGAAATCCACGATGACCGAGAGGACGGCCTCGAATCGAGCCTCGCGTTGATATGCGGAGGCGCGCGTAACTCAAAACGGGCCGAAAGTTAGACCCGTTTGAATTCTGACCCTAATCTAGAGTGCGCGCCCTAGGTTGTGCATAAGTAAATTTATGAGCGGAATCATGTCGGGTGCGATCATACCAGCACTAATGCACCGGATCCCATCAGAACTCCGAAGTTAAGCGTGCTTGGGCGAGAGTAGTACTAGGATGGGTGACCCCCTGGGAAGTCCTCGTGTTGCACCCCCTTTTTGCCTCGTTTTGAAGTTTATTATTATCATTTTTTTCCCCCCTTTTTCTTTTTATTCTTTCGGCCTTGCAAAGGAGAATAATATTTTCTCTTTTGTCCGACTTCCCTCTCGCGCCTCACGAAAAGTTGGAGACGAGCGCGGGCCCACCAGGCAGTCGCGGCGGGACGGTTAGGGTCGAAATCGACGTGAAACGGCCGACGAGGGCTAGAAATTCGCCCACGGAGGGGAAATCCACGATGACCGAGAGGACGGCCTCGAATCGAGCCTCGCGTTGATATGCGGAGGCGCGCGTAACTCAAAACGGGCCGAAAGTTAGACCCGTTTGAATTCTGACCCTAATCTAGAGTGCGCGCCCTAGGTTGTGCATAAGTAAATTTATGAGCGGAATCATGTCGGGTGCGATCATACCAGCACTAATGCACCGGATCCCATCAGAACTCCGAAGTTAAGCGTGCTTGGGCGAGAGTAGTACTAGGATGGGTGACCCCCTGGGAAGTCCTCGTGTTGCACCCCCTTTTTGCCTCGTTTTGAAGTTTATTATTATCATTTTTTCCCCCTTTTTCTTTTTATTCTTTCGGCCTTGCAAAGGAGAATAATATTTTCTCTTTTGTCCGACTTCCCTCTCGCGCCTCACGAAAAGTTGGAGACGAGCGCGGGCCCACCAGACAGTCGCGGCGGGACGGTTAGGGTCGAAATCGACGTGAAACGGCCGACGAGGGCTAGAAATTCGCCCACGGAGGGGAAATCCACGATGACCGAGAGGACGGCCTCGAATCGAGCCTCGCGTTGATATGCGGAGGCGCGCGTAACTCAAAACGGGCCGAAAGTTAGACCCGTTTGAATTCTGACCCTAATCTAGAGTGCGCGCCCTAGGTTGTGCATAAGTAAATTTATGAGCGGAATCATGTCGGGTGCGATCATACCAGCACTAATGCACCGGATCCCATCAGAACTCCGAAGTTAAGCGTGCTTGGGCGAGAGTAGTACTAGGATGGGTGACCCCCTGGGAAGTCCTCGTGTTGCACCCCCTTTTTGCCTCGTTTTGAAGTTTATTATTATCATTTTTTTCCCCCCTTTTTCTTTTTATTCTTTCGGCCTTGCAAAGGAGAATAATATTTTCTCTTTTGTCCGACTTCCCTCTCGCGCCTCACGAAAAGTTGGAGACGAGCGCGGGCCCACCAGGCAGTCGCGGCGGGACGGTTAGGGTCGAAATCGACGTGAAACGGCCGACGAGGGCTAGAAATTCGCCCACGGAGGGGAAATCCACGATGACCGAGAGGACGGCCTCGAATCGAGCCTCGCGTTGATATGCGGAGGCGCGCGTAACTCAAAACGGGCCGAAAGTTAGACCCGTTTGAATTCTGACCCTAATCTAGAGTGCGCGCCCTAGGTTGTGCATAAGTAAATTTATGAGCGGAATCATGTCGGGTGCGATCATACCAGCACTAATGCACCGGATCCCATCAGAACTCCGAAGTTAAGCGTGCTTGGGCGAGAGTAGTACTAGGATGGGTGACCCCCTGGGAAGTCCTCGTGTTGCACCCCCTTTTTGCCTCGTTTTGAAGTTTATTATTATCATTTTTTTCCCCCCTTTTTCTTTTTATTCTTTCGGCCTTGCAAAGGAGAATAATATTTTCTCTTTTGTCCGACTTCCCTCTCGCGCCTCACGAAAAGTTGGAGACGAGCGCGGGCCCACCAGGCAGTCGCGGCGGGACGGTTAGGGTCGAAATCGACGTGAAACGGCCGACGAGGGCTAGAAATTCGCCCACGGAGGGGAAATCCACGATGACCGAGAGGACGGCCTCGAATCGAGCCTCGCGTTGATATGCGGAGGCGCGCGTAACTCAAAACGGGCCGAAAGTTAGACCCGTTTGAATTCTGACCCTAATCTAGAGTGCGCGCCCTAGGTTGTGCATAAGTAAATTTATGAGCGGAATCATGTCGGGTGCGATCATACCAGCACTAATGCACCGGATCCCATCAGAACTCCGAAGTTAAGCGTGCTTGGGCGAGAGTAGTACTAGGATGGGTGACCCCCTGGGAAGTCCTCGTGTTGCACCCCCTTTTTGCCTCGTTTTGAAGTTTATTATTATCATTTTTTCCCCCCTTTTTCTTTTTATTCTTTCGGCCTTGCAAAGGAGAATAATATTTTCTCTTTTGTCCGACTTCCCTCTCGCGCCTCACGAAAAGTTGGAGACGAGCGCGGGCCCACCAGGCAGTCGCGGCGGGACGGTTAGGGTCGAAATCGACGTGAAACGGCCGACGAGGGCTAGAAATTCGCCCACGGAGGGGAAATCCACGATGACCGAGAGGACGGCCTCGAATCGAGCCTCGCGTTGATATGCGGAGGCGCGCGTAACTCAAAACGGGCCGAAAGTTAGACCCGTTTGAATTCTGACCCTAATCTAGAGTGCGCGCCCTAGGTTGTGCATAAGTAAATTTATGAGCGGAATCATGTCGGGTGCGATCATACCAGCACTAATGCACCGGATCCCATCAGAACTCCGAAGTTAAGCGTGCTTGGGCGAGAGTAGTACTAGGATGGGTGACCCCCTGGGAAGTCCTCGTGTTGCACCCCCTTTTTGCCTCGTTTTGAAGTTTATTATTATCATTTTTTTCCCCCTTTTTCTTTTTATTCTTTCGGCCTTGCAAAGGAGAATAATATTTTCTCTTTTGTCCGACTTCCCTCTCGCGCCTCACGAAAAGTTGGAGACGAGCGCGGGCCCACCAGGCAGTCGCGGCGGGACGGTCAGGGTCGAAATCGACGTGAAACGGCCGACGAGGGCTAGAAATTCGCCCACGGAGGGGAAATCCACGATGACCGAGAGGACGGCCTCGAATCGAGCCTCGCGTTGATATGCGGAGGCGCGCGTAACTCAAAACGGGCCGAAAGTTAGACCCGTTTGAATTCTGACCCTAATCTAGAGTGCGCGCCCTAGGTTGTGCATAAGTAAATTTATGAGCGGAATCATGTCGGATGCGATCATACCAGCACTAATGCACCGGATCCCATCAGAACTCCGAAGTTAAGCGTGCTTGGGCGAGAGTAGTACTAGGATGGGTGACCCCCTGGGAAGTCCTCGTGTTGCACCCCCTTTTTGCCTCGTTTTGAAGTTTATTATTATCATTTTTTTTCCCCCTTTTTCTTTTTATTCTTTCGGCCTTGCAAAGGAGAATAATATTTTCTCTTTTGTCCGACTTCCCTCTCGCGCCTCACGAAAAGTTGGAGACGAGCGCGGGCCCACCAGGCAGTCGCGGCAGGACGGTTAGGGTCGAAATCGACGTGAAACGGCCGACGAGGGCTAGAAATTCGCCCACGGAGGGGAAATCCACGATGACCGAGAGGACGGCCTCGAATCGAGCCTCGCGTTGATATGCGGAGGCGCGCGTAACTCAAAACGGGCCGAAAGTTAGACCCGTTTGAATTCTGACCCTAATCTAGAGTGCGCGCCCTAGGTTGTGCATAAGTAAATTTATGAGCGGAATCATGTCGGGTGCGATCATACCAGCACTAATGCACCGGATCCCATCAGAACTCCGAAGTCAAGCGTGCTTGGGCGAGAGTAGTACTAGGATGGGTGACCCCCTGGGAAGTCCTCGTGTTGCACCCCCTTTTTGCCTCGTTTTGAAGTTTATTATTATCATTTTTTTCCCCCTTTTTATTTTTATTCTTTCGGCCTTGCAAAGGAGAATAATATTTTCTCTTTTGTCCGACTTCCCTCTCGCGCCTCACGAAAAGTTGGAGACGAGCGCGGGCCCACCAGGCAGTCGCGGCGGGACGGTTAGGGTCGAAATCGACGTGAAACGGCCGACGAGGGCTAGAAATTCGCCCACGGAGGGGAAATCCACGATGACCGAGAGGACGGCCTCGAATCGAGCCTCGCGTTGATATGCGGATGCGCGCGTAACTCAAAACGGGCCGAAAGTTAGACCCGTTTGAATTCTGACCCTAATCTAGAGTGCGCGCCCTAGGTTGTGCATAAGTAAATTTATGAGCGGAATCATATCGGGTGCGATCATACCAGCACTAATGCACCGGATCCCATCAGAACTCTGAAGTTAAGCGTGCTTGGGCGAGAGTAGTACTAGGATGGGTGACCCCCTGGGAAGTCCTCGTGTTGCTCCCCTTTTTGCCTCGTTTTGAAGTTTATTATTATCATTTTTTCCCCCCTTTTTCTTTTTATTCTTTCGGCCTTGCAAAGGAGAATAATATTTTCTCTTTTGTCCGACTTCCCTCTCGCGCCTCACGAAAAGTTGGAGACGAGCGCGGGCCCACCAGGCAGTCGCGGCGGGACGGTTAGGGTCGAAATCGACGTGAAACGGCCGACGAGGGCTAGAAATTCGCCCACGGAGGGGAAATCCACGATGACCGAGAGGACGGCCTCGAATCGAGCCTCGCGTTGATATGCGGAGGCGCGCGTAACTCAAAACGGGCCGAAAGTTAGACCCGTTTGAATTCTGACCCTAATCTAGAGTGCGCGCCCTAGGTTGTGCATAAGTAAATTTATGAGCGGAATCATGTCGGGTGCGATCATACCAGCACTAATGCACCGGATCCCATCAGAACTCCGAAGTTAAGCGTGCTTGGGCGAGAGTAGTACTAGGATGGGTGACCCCCTGGGAAGTCCTCGTGTTGCACCCCTTTTTTGCCTCGTTTTGAAGTTTATTATTATCATTTTTTTCCCCCCTTTTTCTTTTTATTCTTTCGGCCTTGCAAAGGAGAATAATATTTTCTCTTTTGTCCGACTTCCCTCTCGCGCCTCACGAAAAGTTGGAGACGAGCGCGGGCCCACCAGGCAGTCGCGGCGGGACGGTTAGGGTCGAAATCGACGTGAAACGGCCGACGAGGGCTAGAAATTCGCCCACGGAGGGGAAATCCACGATGACCGAGAGGACGGCCTCGAATCGAGCCTCGCGTTGATATGCGGAGGCGCGCGTAACTCAAAACGGGCCGAAAGTTAGACCCGTTTGAATTCTGACCCTAATCTAGAGTGCGCGCCCTAGGTTGTGCATAAGTAAATTTATGAGCGGAATCATGTCGGGTGCGATCATACCAGCACTAATGCAGCGGATCCCATCAGAACTCCGAAGTTAAGTGCGCTTGGGCGAGAGTAGTACTAGGATGGGTGACCCCCTGGGAAGTCCTTGTGTTGCACCCCCTTTTTGCCTCGTTTTGAAGTTTATTATTATCATTTTTTTCCCCCTTTTTCTTTTTATTCTTTCGGCCTTGCAAAGGAGAATAATATTTTCTCTTTTGTCCGACTTCCCTCTCGCGCCTCACGAAAAGTTGGAGACGAGCGCGGGCCCACCAGGCAGTCGCGGCGGGACGGTTAGGGTCGAAATCGACGTGAAACGGCCGACGAGGGCTATAAATTCGCCCACGGAGGGGAAATCCACGATGACCGAGAGGACGGCCTCGAATCGAGCCTCGCGTTGATATGCGGAGGCGCGCGTAACTCAAAACGGGCCGAAAGTTAGACCCGTTTGAATTCTGACCCTAATCTAGAGTGCGCGCCCTAGGTTGTGCATAAGTAAATTTATGAGCGGAATCATGTCGGGTGCGATCATACCAGCACTAATGCACCGGATCCCATCAGAACTCCGAAGTTAAGCGTGCTTGGGCGAGAGTAGTACTAGGATGGGTGACCCCCTGGGAAGTCCTCGTGCTGCACCCCCTTTTTGCCTCGTTTTGAAGTTTATTATTATCATTTTTTTCCCCCTTTTTCTTTTTATTCTTTCGGCCTTGCAAAGGAGAATAATATTTTCTCTTTTGTCCGACTTCCCTCTCGCGCCTCACGAAAAGTTGGAGACGAGCGCGGGCCCACCAGGCAGTCGCGGCGGGACGGTTAGGGTCGAAATCGACGTGAAACGGCCGACGAGGGCTAGAAATTCGCCCACGGAGGGGAAATCCACGATGACCGAGAGGACGGCCTCGAATCGAGCCTCGCGTTGATATGCGGAGGCGCGCGTAACTCAAAACGGGCCGAAAGTTAGACCCGTTTGAATTCTGACCCTAATCTAGAGTGCGCGCCCTAGGTTGTGCATAAGTAAATTTATGAGCGGAATCATGTCGGGTGCGATCATACCAGCACTAATGCACCGGATCCCATCAGAACTCCGAAGTTAAGCGTGCTTGGGCGAGAGTAGTACTAGGATGGGTGACCCCCTGGGAAGTCCTCGTGTTGCACCCCCTTTTTGCCTCGTTTTGAAGTTTATTATTATCATTTTTTTCCCCCTTTTTCTTTTTATTCTTTCGGCCTTGCAAAGGAGAATAATATTTTCTCTTTCGTCCGACTTCCCTCTCGCGCCTCACGAAAAGTTGGAGACGAGCGCGGGCCCACCAGGCAGTCGCGGCGGGACGGTTAGGGTCGAAATCGACGTGAAACGGCCGACGAGGGCTAGAAATTCGCCCACGGAGGGGAAATCCACGATGACCGAGAGGACGGCCTCGAATCGAGCCTCGCGTTGATATGCGGAGGCGCGCGTAACTCAAAACGGGCCGAAAGTTAGACCCGTTTGAATTCTGACCCTAATCTAGAGTGCGCGCCCTAGGTTGTGCATAAGTAAATTTATGAGCGGAATCATGTCGGGTGCGATCATACCAGCACTAATGCACCGGATCCCATCAGAACTCCGAAGTTAAGCGTGCTTGGGCGAGAGTAGTACTAGGATGGGTGACCCCCTGGGAAGTCCTCGTGTTGCACCCCTTTTTTGCCTCGTTTTGAAGTTTATTATTATCATTTTTTTCCCCCCTTTTTCTTTTTATTCTTTCGGCCTTGCAAAGGAGAATAATATTTTCTCTTTTGTCCGACTTCCCTCTCGCGCCTCACGAAAAGTTGGAGACGAGCGCGGGCCCACCAGGCAGTCGCGGCGGGACGGTTAGGGTCGAAATCGACGTGAAACGGCCGACGAGGGCTAGAAATTCGCCCACGGAGGGGAAATCCACGATGACCGAGAGGACGGCCTCGAATCGAGCCTCGCGTTGATATGCGGAGGCGCGCGTAACTCAAAACGGGCCGAAAGTTAGACCCGTTTGAATTCTGACCCTAATCTAGAGTGCGCGCCCTAGGTTGTGCATAAGTAAATTTATGAGCGGAATCATGTCGGGTGCGATCATACCAGCACTAATGCACCGGATCCCATCAGAACTCCGAAGTTAAGCGTGCTTGGGCGAGAGTAGTACTAGGATGGGTGACCCCCTGGGAAGTCCTCGTGTTGCACCCCCTTTTTGCCTCGTTTTGAAGTTTATTATTATCATTTTTTTTCCCCCTTTTTCTTTTTATTCTTTCGGCCTTGCAAAGGAGAATAATATTTTCTCTTTTGTCCGACTTCCCTCTCGCGCCTCACAAAAAGTTGGAGACGAGCGCGGGCCCACCAGGCAGTCGCGGCGGGACGGTTAGGGTCGAAATCGACGTGAAACGGCCGACGAGGGCTAGAAATTCGCCCACGGAGGGGAAATCCACGATGACCGAGAGGACGGCCTCGAATCGAGCCTCGCGTTGATATGCGGAGGCGCGCGTAACTCAAAACGGGCCGAAAGTTAGACCCGTTTGAATTCTGACCCTAATCTAGAGTGCGCGCCCTAGGTTGTGCATAAGTAAATTTATGAGCGGAATCATGTCGGGTGCGATCATACCAGCACTAATGCACCGGATCCCATCAGAACTCCGAAGTTAAGCGTGCTTGGGCGAGAGTAGTACTAGGATGGGTGACCCCCTGGGAAGTCCTCGTGTTGCACTCGTTTTTTGCCTCGTTTTGAAGTTTATTATTATCATTTTTTTCCCCCCTTTTTCTTTTTATTCTTTCGGCCTTGCAAAGGAGAATAATATTTTCTCTTTTGTCCGACTTCCCTCTCGCGCCTCACGAAAAGTTGGAGAGGAGCGCGGGCCCACCAGGCAGTCGCGGCGGGACGGTTAGGGTCGAAATCGACGTGAAACGGCCGACGAGGGCTAGAAATTCGCCCACGGAGGGGAAATGCACGATGACCGAGAGGACGGCCTCGAATCGAGCCTCGCGTTGATATGCGGAGGCGCGCGTAACTCAAAACGGGCCGAAAGTTAGACCCGTTTGAATTCTGACCCTAATCTAGAGTGCGCGCCCTAGGTTGTGCATAAGTAAATTTATGAGCGGAATCATGTCGGGTGCGATCATACCAGCACTAATGCACCGGATCCCATAAGAACTCCGAAGTTAAGCGTGCTTGGGCGAGAGTAGTACTAGGATGGGTGACCCCCTGGGAAGTCCTCGTGTTGCACCCCCTTTTTGCCTCGTTTTGAAGTTTATTATTATCATTTTTTTTCCCCCTTTTTCTTTTTATTCTTTCGGCCTTGCAAAGGAGAATAATATTTTCTCTTTTGTCCGACTTCCCTCTCGCGCCTCACGAAAAGTTGGAGACGAGCGCGGGCCCACCAGGCAGTCGCGGCAGGACGGTTAGGGTCGAAATCGACGTGAAACGGCCGACGAGGGCTAGAAATTCGCCCACGGAGGGGAAATCCACGATGACCGAGAGGACGGCCTCGAATCGAGCCTCGCGTTGATATGCGGAGGCGCGCGTAACTCAAAACGGGCCGAAAGTTAGACCCGTTTGAATTCTGACCCTAATCTAGAGTGCGCGCCCTAGGTTGTGCATAAGTAAATTTATGAGCGGAATCATGTCGGGTGCGATCATACCAGCACTAATGCACCGGATCCCATCAGAACTCCGAAGTTAAGCGTGCTTGGGCGAGAGTAGTACTAGGATGGGTGACCCCCTGGGAAGTCCACGTGTTGCACCCCCTTTTTGCCTCGTTTTGAAGTTTATTATTATCATTTTTTCCCCCTTTTTCTTTTTATTCTTTCGGCCTTGCAAAGGAGAATAATATTTTCTCTTTTGTCCGACTTCCCTCTCGCGCCTCACGAAAAGTTGGAGACGAGCGCGGGCCCACCAGGCAGTCGCGGCGGGACGGTTAGGGTCGAAATCGACGTGAAACGGCCGACGAGGGCTAGAAATTCGCCCACGGAGGGGAAATCCACGATGACCGAGAGGACGGCCTCGAATCGAGCCTCGCGTTGATAAGCGGAGGCGCGCGTAACTCAAAACGGGCCGAAAGTTAGACCCGTTTGAATTCTGACCCTAATCTAGAGTGCGCGCCCTAGGTTGTGCATAAGTAAATTTATGAGCGGAATCATATCGGGTGCGATCATACCAGCACTAATGCACCGGATCCCATCAGAACTCCGAAGTTAAGCATGCTTGGGCGAGAGTAGTACTAGGATGGGTGACCCCCTGGGAAGTCCTCCTGTTGCTCCCCTTTTTGCCTCGTTTTGAAGTTTATTATTATCATTTTTTCCCCCCTTTTTCTTTTTATTCTTTCGGCCTTGCAAAGGAGAATACTATTTTCTCTTTTGTCCGACTTCCCTCTCGCGCCTCACGAAAAGTTGGAGACGAGCGCGGGCCCACCAGGCAGTCGCGGCGGGACGGTTAGGGTCGAAATCGACGTGAAACGGCCGACGAGGGCTAGAAATTCGCCCACGGAGGGGAAATCCACGATGACCGAGAGGACGGCCTCGAATCGAGCCTCGCGTTGATATGCGGAGGCGCGCGTAACTCAAAACGGGCCGAAAGTTAGACCCGTTTGAATTCTGACCCTAATCTAGAGTGCGCGCCCTAGGTTGTGCATAAGTAAATTTATGAGCGGAATCATGTCGGGTGCGATCATACCAGCACTAATGCACCGGATCCCATCAGAACTCCGAAGGTAAGCGTGCTTGGGCGAGAGTAGTACTAGGATGGGTGACCCCCTGGGAAGTCCTCGTGTTGCACCCCCTTTTTGCCTCGTTTTGAAGTTTATTATTATCATTTTTTCCCCCTTTTTCTTTTTATTCTTTCGGCCTTGCAAAGGAGAATAATATTTTCTCTTTTGTCCGACTTCCCTCTCGCGCCTCACGAAAAGTTGGAGACGAGCGCGGGCCCACCAGGCAGTCGCGGCGGGACGGTTAGGGTCGAAATCGACGTGAAACGGCCGACGAGGGCTAGAAATTCGCCCACGGAGGGGAAATCCACGATGACCGAGAGGACGGCCTCGAATCGAGCCTCGCGTTGATATGCGGAGGCGCGCGTAACTCAAAACGGGCCGAAAGTTAGACCCGTTTGAATTCTGACCCTAATCTAGAGTGCGCGCCCTAGGTTGTGCATAAGTAAATTTATGAGCGGAATCATGTCGGGTGCGATCATACCAGCACTAATGCACCGGATCCCATCAGAACTCCGAAGTTAAGCGTGCTTGGGCGAGAGTAGTACTAGGATGGGTGACCCCCTGGGAAGTCCTCGTGTTGCACCCCCTTTTTGCCTCGTTTTGAAGTTTATTATTATCATTTTTTTCCCCCTTTTTCTTTTTATTCTTTCGGCCTTGCAAAGGAGAATAATATTTTCTCTTTCGTCCGACTTCCCTCTCGCGCCTCACGAAAAGTTGGAGACGAGCGCGGGCCCACCAGGCAGTCGCGGCGGGACGGTTAGGGTCGAAATCGACGTGAAACGGCCGACGAGGGCTAGAAATTCGCCCACGGAGGGGAAATCCACGATGACCGAGAGGACGGCCTCGAATCGAGCCTCGCGTTGATATGCAGAGGCGCGCGTAACTCAAAACGGGCCGAAAGTTAGACCCGTTTGAATTCTGACCCTAATCTAGAGTGCGCGCCCTAGGTTGTGCATAAGTAAATTTATGAGCGGAATCATATCGGGTGCGATCATACCAGCACTAATGCACCGGATCCCATCAGAACTCCGAAGTTAAGCATGCTTGGGCGAGAGTAGTACTAGGATGGGTGACCCCCTGGGAAGTCCTCGTGTTGCTCCCCTTTTTGCCTCGTTTTGAAGTTTATTATTATCATTTTTTCCCCCCTTTTTCTTTTTATTCTTTCGGCCTTGCAAAGGAGAATAATATTTTCTCTTTTGTCCGACTTCCCTCTCGCGCCTCACGAAAAGTTGGAGACGAGCGCGGGCCCACCAGGCAGTCGCGGCGGGACGGTTAGGGTCGAAATCGACGTGAAACGGCCGACGAGGGCTAGAAATTCGCCCATGGAGGGGAAATCCACGATGACCGAGAGGACGGCCTCGAATCGAGTCTCGCGTTGATATGCGGAGGCGCGCGTAACTCAAAACGGGCCGAAAGTTAGACCCGTTTGAATTCTGACCCTAATCTAGAGTGCGCGCCCTAGGTTGTGCATAAGTAAATTTATGAGCGGAATCATGTCGGGTGCGATCATACCAGCACTAATGCACCGGATCCCATCAGAACTCCGAAGTTAAGCGTGCTTGGGCGAGAGTAGTACTAGGATGGGTGACCCCCTGGGAAGTCCTCGTGTTGCACCCCCTTTTTGCCTCGTTTTGAAGTTTATTATTATCATTTTTTCCCCCTTTTTCTTTTTATTCTTTCGGCCTTGCAAAGGAGAATAATATTTTCTCTTTTGTCCGACTTCCCTCTCGCGCCTCACGAAAAGTTGGAGACGAGCGCGGGCCCACCAGGCAGTCGCGGCGGGACGGTTAGGGTCGAAATCGACGTGAAACGGCCGACGAGGGCTAGAAATTCGCCCACGGAGGGGAAATTCACGATGACCGAGAGGACGGCCTCGAATCGAGCCTCGCGTTGATATGCGGAGGCGCGCGTAACTCAAAACGGGCCGAAAGTTAGACCCGTTTGAATTCTGACCCTAATCTAGAGTGCGCGCCCTAGGTTGTGCATAAGTAAATTTATGAGCGGAATCATATCGGGTGCGATCATACCAGCACTAATGCACCGGATCCCATCAGAACTCCGAAGTTAAGCATGCTTGGGCGAGAGTAGTACTAGGATGGGTGACCCCCTGGGAAGTCCTCGTGTTGCTCCCCTTTTTGCCTCGTTTTGAAGTTTATTATTATCATTTTTTCCCCCCTTTTTCTTTTTATTCTTTCGGCCTTGCAAAGGAGAATAATATTTTCTCTTTTGTCCGACTTCCCTCTCGCGCCTCACGAAAAGTTGGAGACGAGCGCGGGCCCACCAGGCAGTCGCGGCGGGACGGTTAGGGTCGAAATCGACGTGAAACGGCCGACGAGGGCTAGAAATTCGCCCATGGAGGGGAAATCCACGATGACCGAGAGGACGGCCTCGAATCGAGCCTCGCGTTGATATGCGGAGGCGCGCGTAACTCAAAACGGGCCGAAAGTTAGACCCGTTTGAATTCTGACCCTAATCTAGAGTGCGCGCCCTAGGTTGTGCATAAGTAAATTTATGAGCGGAATCATGTCGGGTGCGATCATACCAGCACTAATGCACCGGATCCCATCAGAACTCCGAAGTTAAGCGTGCTTGGGCGAGAGTAGTACTAGGATGGGTGACCCCCTGGGAAGTCCTCGTGTTGCACCCCCTTTTTGCCTCGTTTTGAAGTTTATTATTATCATTTTTTTCCCCCTTTTTCTTTTTATTCTTTCGGCCTTGCAAAGGAGAATAATATTTTCTCTTTTGTCCGACTTCCCTCTCGCGCCTCACGAAAAGTTGGAGACGAGCGCGGGCCCACCAGGCAGTCGCGGCGGGACGGTTAGGGTCGAAATCGACGTGAAACGGCCGACGAGGACTAGAAATTCGCCCACGGAGGGGAAATTCACGATGACCGAGAGGACGGCCTCGAATCGAGCCTCGCGTTGATATGCGGAGGCGCGCGTAACTCAAAACGGGCCGAAAGTTAGACCCGTTTGAATTCTGACCCTAATCTAGAGTGCGCGCCCTAGGTTGTGCATAAGTAAATTTATGAGCGGAATCATGTCGGGTGCGATCATACCAGCACTAATGCACCGGATCCCATCAGAACTCCGAAGTTAAGCGTGCTTGGGCGAGAGTAGTACTAGGATGGGTGACCCCCTGGGAAGTCCTCGTGTTGCACCCCCTTTTTGCCTCGTTTTGAAGTTTATTATTATCATTTTTTTTCCCCCTTTTTCTTTTTATTCTTTCGGCCTTGCAAAGGAGAATAATATTTTCTCTTTTGTCCGACTTCCCTCTCGCGCCTCACGAAAAGTTGGAGACGAGCGCGGGCCCACCAGGCAGTCGCGGCGGGACGGTTAGGGTCGAAATCGACGTGAAACGGCCGACGAGGGCTATAAATTCGCCCACGGAGGGGAAATCCACGATGACCGAGAGGACGGCCTCGAATCGAGCCTCGCGTTGATATGCGGAGGCGCGCGTAACTCAAAACGGGCCGAAAGTTAGACCCGTTTGAATTCTGACCCTAATCTAGAGTGCGCGCCCTAGGTTGTGCATAAGTAAATTTATGAGCGGAATCATGTCGGGTGCGATCATACCAGCACTAATGCACCGGATCCCATCAGAAGTACGAAGTTAAGCGTGCTTGGGCGAGAGTAGTACTAGGATGGGTGACCCCCTGGGAAGTCCTCGTGTTGCACCCCCTTTTTGCCTCGTTTTGAAGTTTATTATTATCATTTTTTTCCCCCTTTTTCTTTTTATTCTTTCGGCCTTGCAAAGGAGAATAATATTTTCTCTTTTGTCCGACTTCCCTCTCGCGCCTCACGAAAAGTTGGAGACGAGCGCGGGCCCACCAGGCAGTCGCGGCGGGACGGTTAGGGTCGAAATCAACGTGAAACGGCCGACGAGGGCTAGAAATTCGCCCACGGAGGGGAAATCCACGATGACCGAGAGGACGGCCTCGAATCGAGCCTCGCGTTGATATGCGGAGGCGCGCGTAACTCAAAACGGGCCGAAAGTTAGACCCGTTTGAATTCTGACCCTAATCTAGAGTGCGCGCCCTAGGTTGTGCATAAGTAAATTTATGAGCGGAATCATGTCGGGTGCGATCATACCAGCACTAATGCACCGGATCCCATCAGAACTCCGAAGTTAAGCGTGCTTGGGCGAGAGTAGTACTAGGATGGGTGACCCCCTGGGAAGTCCTCGTGTTGCACCCCCTTTTTGCCTCGTTTTGAAGTTTATTATTATCATTTTTTTCCCCCTTTTTCTTTTTATTCTTTCGGCCTTGCAAAGGAGAATAATATTTTCTCTTTTGTCCGACTTCCCTCTCGCGCCTCACGAAAAGTTGGAGACGAGCGCGGGCCCACCAGGCAGTCGCGGCGGGACGGTTAGGGTCGAAATCGACGTGAAACGGCCGACGAGGGCTAGAAATTCGCCCACGGAGGGGAAATCCACGATGACCGAGAGGACGGCCTCGAATCGAGCCTCGCGTTGATATGCGGAGGCGCGCGTAACTCAAAACGGGCCGAAAGTTAGACCCGTTTGAATTCTGACCCTAATCTAGAGTGCGCGCCCTAGGTTGTGCATAAGTAAATTTATGAGCGGAATCATGTCGGGTGCGATCATACCAGCACTAATGCACCGGATCCCATCAGAACTCCGAAGTTAAGCGTGCTTGGGCGAGAGTAGTACTAGGATGGGTGACCCCCTGGGAAGTCCTCGTGTTGCACCCCCTTTTTGCCTCGTTTTGAAGTTTATTATTATCATTTTTTTCCCCCTTTTTCTTTTTATTCTTTCGGCCTTGCAAAGGAGAATAATATTTTCTCTTTCGTCCGACTTCCCTCTCGCGCCTCACGAAAAGTTGGAGAGGAGCGCGGGCCCACCAGGCAGTCGCGGCGGGACGGTTAGGGTCGAAATCGACGTGAAACGGCCGACGAGGGCTAGAAATTCGCCCACGGAGGGGAAATCCACGATGACCGAGAGGACGGCCTCGAATCGAGCCTCGCGTTGATATGCGGAGGCGCGCGTAACTCAAAACGGGCCGAAAGTTAGACCCGTTTGAATTCTGACCCTAATCTAGAGTGCGCGCCCTAGGTTGTGCATAAGTAAATTTATGAGCGGAATCATGTCGGGTGCGATCATACCAGCACTAATGCACCGGATCCCATCAGAACTCCGAAGTTAAGCGTGCTTGGGCGAGAGTAGTACTAGGATGGGTGACCCCCTGGGAAGTCCTCGTGTTGCACCCCCTTTTTGCCTCGTTTTGAAGTTTATTATTATCATTTTTCCCCCCTTTTTCTTTTTATTCTTTCGGCCTTGCAAAGGAGAATAATATTTTCTCTTTTGTCCGACTTCCCTCTCGCGCCTCACGAAAAGTTGGAGACGAGCGCGGGCCCACCAGGCAGTCGCGGCGAGACGGTTAGGGTCGAAATCGACGTGAAACGGCCGACGAGGGCTAGAAATTCGCCCACGGAGGGGAAATCCACGATGACCGAGAGGACGGCCTCGAATCGAGCCTCGCGTTGATATGCGGAGGCGCGCGTAACTCAAAACGGGCCGAAAGTTAGACCCGTTTGAATTCTGACCCTAATCTAGACTGCGCGCCCTAGGTTGTGCATAAGTAAATTTATGAGCGGAATCATATCGGGTGCGATCATACCAGCACTAATGCACCGGATCCCATCAGAACTCCGAAGTTAAGCATGCTTGGGCGAGAGTAGTACTAGGATGGGTGACCCCCTGGGAAGTCCTCGTGTTGCTCCCCTTTTTGCCTCGTTTTGAAGTTTATTATTATCATTTTTTCCCCCCTTTTTCTTTTTATTCTTTCGGCCTTGCAAAGGAGAATAATATTTTCTCTTTTGTCCGACTTCCCTCTCGCGCCTCACGAAAAGTTGGAGACGAGCGCGGGCCCACCAGGCAGTCGCGGCGGGACGGTTAGGGTCGAAATCGACGTGAAACGGCCGACGAGGGCTAGAAATTCGCCCACGGAGGGGAAATCCACGATGACCGAGAGGACGGCCTCGAATCGAGCCTCGCGTTGATATGCGGAGGCGCGCGTAACTCAAAACGGGCCGAAAGTTAGACCCGTTTGAATTCTGACCCTAATCTAGACTGCGCGCCCTAGGTTGTGCATAAGTAAATTTATGAGCGGAATCATATCGGGTGCGATCATACCAGCACTAATGCACCGGATCCCATCAGAACTCCGAAGTTAAGCATGCTTGGGCGAGAGTGGTACTAGGATGGGTGACCCCCTGGGAAGTCCTCGTGTTGCTCCCCTTTTTGCCTCGTTTTGAAGTTTATTATTATCATTTTTTTCCCCCTTTTTCTTTTTATTCTTTCGGCCTTGCAAAGGAGAATAATATTTTCTCTTTCGTCCGACTTCCCTCTCGCGCCTCACGAAAAGTTGGAGAGGAGCGCGGGCCCACCAGGCAGTCGCGGCGGGACGGTTAGGGTCGAAATCGACGTGAAACGGCCGACGAGGGCTAGAAATTCGCCCACGGAGGGGAAATCCACGATGACCGAGAGGACGGCCTCGAATCGAGCCTCGCGTTGATATGCAGAGGCGCGCGTAACTCAAAACGGGCCGAAAGTTAGACCCGTTTGAATTCTGACCCTAATCTAGAGTGCGCGCCCTAGGTTGTGCATAAGTAAATTTATGAGCGGAATCATGTCGGGTGCGATCATACCAGCACTAATGCACCGGATCCCATCAGAACTCCGAAGTTAAGCGTGCTTGGGCGAGAGTAGTACTAGGATGGGTGACCCCCTGGGAAGTCCTCGTGTTGCACCCCCTTTTTGCCTCGTTTTGAAGTTTATTATTATCATTTTTTTCCCCCTTTTTCTTTTTATTCTTTCGGCCTTGCAAAGGAGAATAATATTTTCTCTTTCGTCCGACTTCCCTCTCGCGCCTCACGAAAAGTTGGAGAGGAGCGCGGGCCCACCAGGCAGTCGCGGCGGGACGGTTAGGGTCGAAATCGACGTGAAACGGCCGACGAGGGCTAGAAATTCGCCCACGGAGGGGAAATCCACGATGACCGAGAGGACGGCCTCGAATCGAGCCTCGCGTTGATATGCAGAGGCGCGCGTAACTCAAAACGGGCCGAAAGTTAGACCCGTTTGAATTCTGACCCTAATCTAGAGTGCGCGCCCTAGGTTGTGCATAAGTAAATTTATGAGCGGAATCATGTCGGGTGCGATCATACCAGCACTAATGCACCGGATCCCATCAGAACTCCGAAGTTAAGCGTGCTTGGGCGAGAGTAGTACTAGGATGGGTGACCCCCTGGGAAGTCCTCGTGTTGCACCCCCTTTTTGCCTCGTTTTGAAGTTTATTATTATCATTTTTTTCCCCCTTTTTCTTTTTATTCTTTCGGCCTTGCAAAGGAGAATAATATTTTCTCTTTCGTCCGACTTCCCTCTCGCGCCTCACGAAAAGTTGGAGAGGAGCGCGGGCCCACCAGGCAGTCGCGGCGGGACGGTTAGGGTCGAAATCGACGTGAAACGGCCGACGAGGGCTAGAAATTCGCCCACGGAGGGGAAATCCACGATGACCGAGAGGACGGCCTCGAATCGAGCCTCGCGTTGATATGCGGAGGCGCGCGTAACTCAAAACGGGCCGAAAGTTAGACCCGTTTGAATTCTGACCCTAATCTAGAGTGCGCGCCCTAGGTTGTGCATAAGTAAATTTATGAGCGGAATCATGTCGGGTGCGATCATACCAGCACTAATGCACCGGATCCCATTAGAACTCCGAAGTTAAGCGTGCTTGGGCGAGAGTAGTACTAGGATGGGTGACCCCCTGGGAAGTCCTCGTGTTGCACCCCCTTTTTGCCTCGTTTTGAAGTTTATTATTATCATTTTTTTCCCCCTTTTTCTTTTTATTCTTTCGGCCTTGCAAAGGAGAATAATATTTTCTCTTTTGTCCGACTTCCCTCTCGCGCCTCACGAAAAGTTGGAGACGAGCGCGGGCCCACCAAGCAGTCGCGGCGGGACGGTTAGGGTCGAAATCGACGTGAAACGGCCGACGAGGGCTAGAAATTCGCCCACGGAGGGGAAATCCACGATGACCGAGAGGACGGCCTCGAATCGAGCCTCGCGTTGATATGCGGAGGCGCGCGTAACTCAAAACGGGCCGAAAGTTAGACCCGTTTGAATTCTGACCCTAATCTAGAGTGCGCGCCCTAGGTTGTGCATAAGTAAATTTATGAGCGGAATCATGTCGGGTGCGATCATACCAGCACTAATGCACCGGATCCCATCAGAACTCCGAAGTTAAGCGTGCTTGGGTGAGAGTAGTACTAGGATGGGTGACCCCCTGGGAAGTCCTCGTGTTGCACCCCCTTTTTGCCTCGTTTTGAAGTTTATTATTATCATTTTTCCCCCTTTTTTTTTTTATTCTTTCGGCCTTGCAAAGGAGAATAATATTTTCTCTTTCGTCCGACTTCCCTCTCGCGCCTCACGAAAAGTTGGAGAGGAGCGCGGGCCCACCAGGCAGTCGCGGCGGGACGGTTAGGGTCGAAATCGACGTGAAACGGCCGACGAGGGCTAGAAATTCGCCCACGGAGGGGAAATCCACGATGACCGAGAGGACGGCCTCGAATCGAGCCTCGCGTTGATATGCAGAGGCGCGCGTAACTCAAAACGGGCCGAAAGTTAGACCCGTTTGAATTCTGACCCTAATCTAGAGTGCGC
The DNA here is from genome assembly GCA_963675135.1 of Galeopsis tetrahit. Classification (NCBI taxonomy): domain Eukaryota; kingdom Viridiplantae; phylum Streptophyta; class Magnoliopsida; order Lamiales; family Lamiaceae; genus Galeopsis; species Galeopsis tetrahit. The sequence continues at coordinate 69,211,916 of OY776125.1, read as the reverse complement.
GCCCTAGGTTGTGCATAAGTAAATTTATGAGCGGAATCATGTCGGGTGCGATCATACCAGCACTAATGCACCGGATCCCATCAGAACTCCGAAGTTAAGCGTGCTTGGGCGAGAGTAGTACTAGGATGGGTGACCCCCTGGGAAGTCCTCGTGTTGCACCCCCTTTTTGCCTCGTTTTGAAGTTTATTATTATCATTTTTTCCCCCCTTTTTCTTTTTATTCTTTCGGCCTTGCAAAGGAGAATAATATTTTCTCTTTTGTCCGACTTCCCTCTCGCGCCTCACGAAAAGTTGGAGACGAGCGCGGGCCCACCAGGCAGTCGCGGCGGGACGGTTAGGGTCGAAATCGACGTGAAACGGCCGACGAGGGCTAGAAATTCGCCCACGGAGGGGAAATCCACGATGACCGAGAGGACGGCCTCGAATCGAGCCTCGCGTTGATATGCGGAGGCGCGCGTAACTCAAAACGGGCCGAAAGTTAGACCCGTTTGAATTCTGACCCAAATCTAGAGTGCGCGCCCTAGGTTGTGCATAAGTAAATTTATGAGCGAAATCATGTCGGGTGCGATCATACCAGCACTAATGCACCGGATCCCATCAGAACTCCGAAGTTAAGCGTGCTTGGGCGAGAGTAGTACTAGGATGGGTGACCCCCTGGGAAGTCCTCGTGTTGCACCCCCTTTTTGCCTCGTTTTGAAGTTTATTATTATCATTTTTTCCCCCTTTTTCTTTTTATTCTTTCGGCCTTGCAAAGGAGAATAATATTTTCTCTTTTGTCCGACTTCCCTCTCGCGCCTCACGAAAAGTTGGAGACGAGCGCGGGCCCACCAGGCAGTCGCGGCGGGACGGTTAGGGTCGAAATCGACGTGAAACGGCCGACGAGGGCTAGAAATTCGCCCACGGAGGGGAAATCCACGATGACCGAGAGGACGGCCTCGAATCGAGCCTCGCGTTGATATGCGGAGGCGCGCGTAACTCAAAACGAGCCGAAAGTTAGACCCGTTTGAATTCTGACCCTAATCTAGAGTGCGCGCCCTAGGTTGTGCATAAGTAAATTTATGAGCGGAATCATATCGGGTGCGATCATACCAGCACTAATGCATCGGATCCCATCAGAACTCCGAAGTTAAGCATGCTTGGGCGAGAGTAGTACTAGGATGGGTGACCCCCTGGGAAGTCCTCGTGTTGCTCCCCTTTTTGCCTCGTTTTGAAGTTTATTATTATCATTTTTTCCCCCCTTTTTCTTTTTATTCTTTCGGCCTTGCAAAGGAGAATAATATTTTCTCTTTTGTCCGACTTCCCTCTCGCGCCTCACGAAAAGTTGGAGACGAGCGCGGGCCCACCAGGCAGTCGCGGCGGGACGGTTAGGGTCGAAATCGACGTGAAACGGCCGACGAGGGCTAGAAATTCGCCCACGGAGGGGAAATCCACGATGACCGAGAGGACGGCCTCGAATCGAGCCTCGCGTTGATATGCGGAGGCGCGCGTAACTCAAAACGGGCCGAAAGTTAGACCCGTTTGAATTCTGACCCTAATCTAGAGTGCGCGCCCTAGGTTGTGCATAAGTAAATTTATGAGCGGAATCATGTCGGGTGCGATCATACCAGCACTAATGCACCGGATCCCATCAGAACTCCGAAGTTAAGCGTGCTTGGGCGAGAGTAGTACTAGGATGGGTGACCCCCTGGGAAGTCCTCGTGTTGCACCCCCTTTTTGCCTCGTTTTGAAGTTTATTATTATCATTTTTTTCCCCCTTTTTCTTTTTATTCTTTCGGCCTTGCAAAGGAGAATAATATTTTCTCTTTCGTCCGACTTCCCTCTCGCGCCTCACGAAAAGTTGGAGAGGAGCGCGGGCCCACCAGGCAGTCGCGGCGGGACGGTTAGGGTCGAAATCGACGTGAAACGGCCGACGAGGGCTAGAAATTCGCCCACGGAGGGGAAATCCACGATGACCGAGAGGACGGCCTCGAATCGAGCCTCGCGTTGATATGCAGAGGCGCGCGTAACTCAAAACGGGCCGAAAGTTAGACCCGTTTGAATTCTGACCCTAATCTAGAGTGCGCGCCCTAGGTTGTGCATAAGTAAATTTATGAGCGGAATCATGTCGGGTGCGATCATACCAGCACTAATGCACCGGATCCCATCAGAACTCCGAAGTTAAGCGTGCTTGGGCGAGAGTAGTACTAGGATGGGTGACCCCCTGGGAAGTCCTCGTGTTGCACCCCCTTTTTGCCTCGTTTTGAAGTTTATTATTATCATTTTTTTCCCCTTTTTCTTTTTATTCTTTCGGCCTTGCAAAGGAGAATAATATTTTCTCTTTCGTCCGACTTCCCTCTCGCGCCTCACGAAAAGTTGGAGACGAGCGCGGGCCCACCAGGCAGTCGCGGCGGGACGGTTAGGGTCGAAATCGACGTGAAACGGCCGACGAGGGCTAGAAATTCGCCCACGGAGGGGAAATCCACGATGACCGAGAGGACGGCCTCGAATCGAGCCTCGCGTTGATATGCGGAGGCGCGCGTAACTCAAAACGGGCCGAAAGTTAGACCCGTTTGAATTCTGACCCTAATCTAGAGTGCGCGCCCTAGGTTGTGCATAAGTAAATTTATGAGCGGAATCATATCGGGTGCGATCATACCAGCACTAATGCATCGGATCCCATCAGAACTCCGAAGTTAAGCATGCTTGGGCGAGAGTAGTACTAGGATGGGTGACCCCCTAGGAAGTCCTCGTGTTGCTCCCCTTTTTGCCTCGTTTTGAAGTTTATTATTATCATTTTTTCCCCCCTTTTTCTTTTTATTCTTTCGGCCTTGCAAAGGAGAATAATATTTTCTCTTTTGTCCGACTTCCCTCTCGCGCCTCACGAAAAGTTGGAGACGAGCGCGGGCCCACCAGGCAGTCGCGGCGGGACGTTTAGGGTCGAAATCGACGTGAAACGGCCGACGAGGGCTAGAAATTCGCCCACGGAGGGGAAATCCACGATGACCGAGAGGACGGCCTCGAATCGAGCCTCGCGTTGATATGCGGAGGCGCGCGTAACTCAAAACGGGCCGAAAGTTAGACCCGTTTGAATTCTGACCCTAATCTAGAGTGCGCGCCCTAGGTTGTGCATAAGTAAATTTATGAGCGGAATCATGTCGGGTGCGATCATACCAGCACTAATGCACCGGATCCCATCAGAACTCCGAAGTTAAGCGTGCTTGGGCGAGAGTAGTACTAGGATGGGTGACCCCCTGGGAAGTCCTCGTGTTGCACCCCCTTTTTGCCTCGTTTTGAAGTTTATTATTATCATTTTTTTCCCCCTTTTTCTTTTTATTCTTTCGGCCTTGCAAAGGAGAATAATATTTTCTCTTTCGTCCGACTTCCCTCTCGCGCCTCACGAAAAGTTGGAGAGGAGCGCGGGCCCACCAGGCAGTCGCGGCGGGACGGTTAGGGTCGAAATCGACGTGAAACGGCCGACGAGGGCTAGAAATTCGCCCACGGAGGGGAAATCCACGATGACCGAGAGGACGGCCTCGAATCGAGCCTCGCGTTGATATGCAGAGGCGCGCGTAACTCAAAACGGGCCGAAAGTTAGACCCGTTTGAATTCTGACCCTAATCTAGAGTGCGCGCCCTAGGTTGTGCATAAGTAAATTTATGAGCGGAATCATGTCGGGTGCGATCATACCAGCACTAATGCACCGGATCCCATCAGAACTCCGAAGTTAAGCGTGCTTGGGCGAGAGTAGTACTAGGATGGGTGACCCCCTGGGAAGTCCTCGTGTTGCACCCCCTTTTTGCCTCGTTTTGAAGTTTATTATTATCATTTTTTTCCCCTTTTTCTTTTTATTCTTTCGGCCTTGCAAAGGAGAATAATATTTTCTCTTTCGTCCGACTTCCCTCTCGCGCCTCACGAAAAGTTGGAGACGAGCGCGGGCCCACCAGGCAGTCGCGGCGGGACGGTTAGGGTCGAAATCGACGTGAAACGGCCGACGAGGGCTAGAAATTCGCCCACGGAGGGGAAATCCACGATGACCGAGAGGACGGCCTCGAATCGAGCCTCGCGTTGATATGCGGAGGCGCGCGTAACTCAAAACGGGCCGAAAGTTAGACCCGTTTGAATTCTGACCCTAATCTAGAGTGCGCGCCCTAGGTTGTGCATAAGTAAATTTATGAGCGGAATCATATCGGGTGCGATCATACCAGCACTAATGCATCGGATCCCATCAGAACTCCGAAGTTAAGCATGCTTGGGCGAGAGTAGTACTAGGATGGGTGACCCCCTAGGAAGTCCTCGTGTTGCTCCCCTTTTTGCCTCGTTTTGAAGTTTATTATTATCATTTTTTCCCCCCTTTTTCTTTTTATTCTTTCGGCCTTGCAAAGGAGAATAATATTTTCTCTTTTGTCCGACTTCCCTCTCGCGCCTCACGAAAAGTTGGAGACGAGCGCGGGCCCACCAGGCAGTCGCGGCGGGACGTTTAGGGTCGAAATCGACGTGAAACGGCCGACGAGGGCTAGAAATTCGCCCACGGAGGGGAAATCCACGATGACCGAGAGGACGGCCTCGAATCGAGCCTCGCGTTGATATGCGGAGGCGCGCGTAACTCAAAACGGGCCGAAAGTTAGACCCGTTTGAATTCTGACCCTAATCTAGAGTGCGCGCCCTAGGTTGTGCATAAGTAAATTTATGAGCGGAATCATGTCGGGTGCGATCATACCAGCACTAATGCACCGGATCCCATCAGAACTCCGAAGTTAAGCGTGCTTGGGCGAGAGTAGTACTAGGATGGGTGACCCCCTGGGAAGTCCTCGTGTTGCACCCCCTTTTTGCCTCGTTTTGAAGTTTATTATTATCATTTTTTTCCCCCTTTTTCTTTTTATTCTTTCGGCCTTGCAAAGGAGAATAATATTTTCTCTTTCGTCCGACTTCCCTCTCGCGCCTCACGAAAAGTTGGAGAGGAGCGCGGGCCCACCAGGCAGTCGCGGCGGGACGGTTAGGGTCGAAATCGACGTGAAACGGCCGACGAGGGCTAGAAATTCGCCCACGGAGGGGAAATCCACGATGACCGAGAGGACGGCCTCGAATCGAGCCTCGCGTTGATATGCAGAGGCGCGCGTAACTCAAAACGGGCCGAAAGTTAGACCCGTTTGAATTCTGACCCTAATCTAGAGTGCGCGCCCTAGGTTGTGCATAAGTAAATTTATGAGCGGAATCATGTCGGGTGCGATCATACCAGCACTAATGCACCGGATCCCATCAGAACTCCGAAGTTAAGCGTGCTTGGGCGATAGTAGTACTAGGATGGGTGACCCCCTGGGAAGTCCTCGTGTTGCACCTCCTTTTTGCCTCGTTTTGAAGTTTATTATTATCATTTTTTTCCCCTTTTTCTTTTTATTCTTTCGGCCTTGCAAAGGAGAATAATATTTTCTCTTTCGTCCGACTTCCCTCTCGCGCCTCACGAAAAGTTGGAGACGAGCGCGGGCCCACCAGGCAGTCGCGGCGGGACGGTTAGGGTCGAAATCGACGTGAAACGGCCGACGAGGGCTAGAAATTCGCCCACGGAGGGGAAATCCATGATGACCGAGAGGACGGCCTCGAATCGAGCCTCGCGTTGATATGCGGAGGCGCGCGTAACTCAAAACGGGCCGAAAGTTAGACCCGTTTGAATTCTGACCCTAATCTAGAGTGCGCGCCCTAGGTTGTGCATAAGTAAATTTATGAGCGGAATCATATCGGGTGCGATCATACCAGCACTAATGCATCGGATCCCATCAGAACTCCGAAGTTAAGCATGCTTGGGCGAGAGTAGTACTAGGATGGGTGACCCCCTGGGAAGTCCTCGTGTTGCTCCCCTTTTTGCCTCGTTTTGAAGTTTATTATTATCATTTTTTCCCCCCTTTTTCTTTTTATTCTTTCGGCCTTGCAAAGGAGAATAATATTTTCTCTTTTGTCCGACTTCCCTCTCGCGCCTCACGAAAAGTTGGAGACGAGCGCGGGCCCACCAGGCAGTCGCGGCGGGACGGTTAGGGTCGAAATCGACGTGAAACGGCCGACGAGGGCTAGAAATTCGCCCACGGAGGGGAAATCCACGATGACCGAGAGGACGGCCTCGAATCGAGCCTCGCGTTGATATGCGGAGGCGCGCGTAACTCAAAACGGGCCGAAAGTTAGACCCGTTTGAATTCTGACCCTAATCTAGAGTGCGCGCCCTAGGTTGTGCATAAGTAAATTTATGAGCGGAATCATGTCGGGTGCGATCATACCAGCACTAATGCACCGGATCCCATCAGAACTCCGAAGTTAAGCGTGCTTGGGCGAGAGTAGTACTAGGATGGGTGACCCCCTGGGAAGTCCTCGTGTTGCACCCCCTTTTTGCCTCGTTTTGAAGTTTATTATTATCATTTTTTCCCCCCTTTTTCTTTTTATTCTTTCGGCCTTGCAAAGGAGAATAATATTTTCTCTTTTGTCCGACTTCCCTCTCGCGCCTCACGAAAAGTTGGAGACGAGCGCGGGCCCACCAGGCAGTCGCGGCGGGACGGTTAGGGTCGAAATCGACGTGAAACGGCCGACGAGGGCTAGAAATTCGCCCACGGAGGGGAAATCCACGATGACCGAGAGGACGGCCTCGAATCGAGCCTCGCGTTGATATGCGGAGGCGCGCGTAACTCAAAACGGGCCGAAAGTTAGACCCGTTTGAATTCTGACCCTAATCTAGAGTGCGCGCCCTAGGTTGTGCATAAGTAAATTTATGAGCGGAATCATGTCGGGTGCGATCATACCAGCACTAATGCACCGGATCCCATCAGAACTCCGAAGTTAAGCGTGCTTGGGCGAGAGTAGTACTAGGATGGGTGACCCCCTGGGAAGTCCTCGTGTTGCACCCCCTTTTTGCCTCGTTTTGAAGTTTATTATTATCATTTTTTCCCCCTTTTTCTTTTTATTCTTTCGGCCTTGCAAAGGAGAATAATATTTTCTCTTTTGTCCGACTTCCCTCTCGCGCCTCACGAAAAGTTGGAGACGAGCGCGGGCCCACCAGGCAGTCGCGGCGGGACGGTTAGGGTCGAAATCGACGTGAAACGGCCGACGAGGGCTAGAAATTCGCCCACGGAGGGGAAATCCACGATGACCGAGAGGACGGCCTCGAATCGAGCCTCGCGTTGATATGCGGAGGCGCGCGTAACTCAAAACGGGCCGAAAGTTAGACCCGTTTGAATTCTGACCCTAATCTAGAGTGCGCGCCCTAGGTTGTGCATAAGTAAATTTATGAGCGGAATCATATCGGGTGCGATCATACCAGCACTAATGCACCGGATCCCATCAGAACTCCGAAGTTAAGCGTGCTTGGGCGAGAGTAGTACTAGGATGGGTGACCCCCTGGGAAGTCCTCGTGTTGCTCCCCTTTTTGCCTCGTTTTGAAGTTTATTATTATCATTTTTTCCCCCCTTTTTCTTTTTATTCTTTCGGCCTTGCAAAGGAGAATAATATTTTCTCTTTTGTCCGACTTCCCTCTCGCGCCTCACGAAAAGTTGGAGACGAGCGCGGGCCCACCAGGCAGTCGCGGCGGGACGGTTAGGGTCGAAATCGACGTGAAACGGCCGACGAGGGCTAGAAATTCGCCCATGGAGGGGAAATCCACGATGACCGAGAGGACGGCCTCGAATCGAGCCTCGCGTTGATATGCGGAGGCGCGCGTAACTCAAAACGGGCCGAAAGTTAGACCCGTTTGAATTCTGACCCTAATCTAGAGTGCGCGCCCTAGGTTGTGCATAAGTAAATTTATGAGCGGAATGATGTCGGGTGCGATCATACCAGCACTAATGCACCGGATCCCATCAGAACTCCGAAGTTAAGCGTGCTTGGGCGAGAGTAGTTCTAGGATGGGTGACCCCCTGGGAAGTCCTCGTGTTGCACCCCCTTTTTGCCTCGTTTTGAAGTTTATTATTATCATTTTTTTCCCCTTTTTCTTTTTATTCTTTCGGCCTTGCAAAGGAGAATAATATTTTCTCTTTCGTCCGACTTCCCTCTCGCGCCTCACGAAAAGTTGGAGACGAGCGCGGGCCCACCAGGCAGTCGCGGCGGGACGGTTAGGGTCGAAATCGACGTGAAACGGCCGACGAGGGCTAGAAATTCGCCCACGGAGGGGAAATCCACGATGACCGAGAGGACGGCCTCGAATCGAGCCTCGCGTTGATATGCGGAGGCGCGCGTAACTCAAAACGGGCCGAAAGTTAGACCCGTTTGAATTCTGACCCTAATCTAGAGTGCGCGCCCTAGGTTGTGCATAAGTAAATTTATGAGCGGAATCATGTCGGGTGCGATCATACCAGCACTAATGCACCGGATCCCATCAGAACTCCGAAGTTAAGCGTGCTTGGGCGAGAGTAGTACTAGGATGGGTGACCCCCTGGGAAGTCCTCGTGTTGCACCCCCTTTTTGCCTCGTTTTGAAGTTTATTATTATCATTTTTTCCCCCCTTTTTCTTTTTATTCTTTCGGCCTTGCAAAGGAGAATAATATTTTCTCTTTTGTCCGACTTCCCTCTCGCGCCTCACGAAAAGTTGGAGACGAGCGCGGGCCCACCAGGCAGTCGCGGCGGGACGGTTAGGGTCGAAATCGACGTGAAACGGCCGACGAGGGCTAGAAATTCGCCCACGGAGGGGAAATCCACGATGACCGAGAGGACGGCCTCGAATCGAGCCTCGCGTTGATATGCGGAGGCGCGCGTAACTCAAAACGGGCCGAAAGTTAGACCCGTTTGAATTCTGACCCTAATCTAGAGTGCGCGCCCTAGGTTGTGCATAAGTAAATTTATGAGCGGAATCATGTCGGGTGCGATCATACCAGCACTAATGCACCGGATCCCATCAGAACTCCGAAGTTAAGCGTGCTTGGGCGATAGTAGTACTAGGATGGGTGACCCCCTGGGAAGTCCTCGTGTTGCACCCCCTTTTTGCCTCGTTTTGAAGTTTATTATTATCATTTTTTTCCCCCTTTTTCTTTTTATTCTTTCGGCCTTGCAAAGGAGAATAATATTTTCTCTTTTGTCCGACTTCCCTCTCGCGCCTCACGAAAAGTTGGAGACGAGCGCGGGCCCACCAGGCAGTCGCGGCGGGACGGTTAGGGTCGAAATCGACGTGAAACGGCCGACGAGGGCTAGAAATTCGCCCACGGAGGGGAAATCCACGATGACCGAGAGGACGGCCTCGAATCGAGCCTCGCGTTGATATGCGGAGGCGCGCGTAACTCAAAATGGGCCGAAAGTTAGACCCGTTTGAATTCTGACCCTAATCTAGAGTGCGCGCCCTAGGTTGTGCATAAGTAAATTTATGAGCGGAATCATATCGGGTGCGATCATACCAGCACTAATGCACCGGATCCCATCAGAACTCCAAAGTTAAGCATGCTTGGGCGAGAGTAGTACTAGGATGGGTGACCCCTTGGGAAGTCCTCGTGTTGCTCCCCTTTTTGCCTCGTTTTGAAGTTTATTATTATCATTTTTTTCCCCCTTTTTCTTTTTATTCTTTCGGCCTTGCAAAGGAGAATAATATTTTCTCTTTTGTCCGACTTCCCTCTCGCGCCTCACGAAAAGTTGGAGACGAGCGCGGGCCCACCAGGCAGTCGCGGCGGGACGGTTAGGGTCGAAATCGACGTGAAACGGCCGACGAGGGCTAGAAATTCGCCCACGGAGGGGAAATTCACGATGACCGAGAGGACGGCCTCGAATCGAGCCTCGCGTTGATATGCGGAGGCGCGCGTAACTCAAAACAGGCCGAAAGTTAGACCCGTTTGAATTCTGACCCTAATCTAGAGTGCGCGCCCTAGGTTGTGCATAAGTAAATTTATGAGCGGAATCATATCGGGTGCGATCATACCAGCACTAATGCACCGGATCCCATCAGAACTCCGAAGTTAAGCGTGCTTGGGCGAGAGTAGTACTAGGATGGGTGACCCCCTGGTGTTGCACCCCCTTTTTGCCTCGTTTTGAAGTTTATTATTATCATTTTTTTCCCCCTTTTTCTTTTTATTCTTTCGGCCTTGCAAAGGAGAATAATATTTTCTCTTTTGTCCGACTTCCCTCTCGCGCCTCACGAAAAGTTGGAGACGAGCGCGGGCCCACCAGGCAGTCGCGGCGGGACGGTTAGGGTCGAAATCGACGTGAAACGGCCGACGAGGGCTAGAAATTCGCCCATGGAGGGGAAATCCACGATGACCGAGAGGACGGCCTCGAATCGAGCCTCGCGTTGATATGCGGAGGCGCGCGTAACTCAAAACGGGCCGAAAGTTAGACCCGTTTGAATTCTGACCCTAATCTAGAGTGCGCGCCCTAGGTTGTGCATAAGTAAATTTATGAGCGGAATCATGTCGGGTGCGATCATACCAGCACTAATGCACCGGATCCCATCAGAACTCCGAAGTTAAGCGTGCTTGGGCGAGAGTAGTACTAGGATGGGTGACCCCCTGGGAAGTCCTCGTGTTGCACCCCCTTTTTGCCTCGTTTTGAAGTTTATTATTATCATTTTTTTCCCCCTTTTTCTTTTTATTCTTTCGGCCTTGCAAAGGAGAATAATATTTTCTCTTTTGTCCGACTTCCCTCTCGCGCCTCACGAAAAGTTGGAGACGAGCGCGGGCCCACCAGGCAGTCGCGGCGGGACGGTTAGGGTCGAAATCGACGTGAAACGGCCGACGAGGGCTAGAAATTCGCCCACGGAGGGGAAATCCACGATGACCGAGAGGACGGCCTCGAATCGAGCCTCGCGTTGATATGCGGAGGCGCGCGTAACTCAAAACGGGCCGAAAGTTAGACCCGTTTGAATTCTGACCCTAATCTAGAGTGCGCGCCCTAGGTTGTGCATAAGTAAATTTATGAGCGGAATCATGTCGGGTGCGATCATACCAGCACTAATGCACCGGATCCCATCAGAACTCCGAAGTTAAGCGTGCTTGGGCGAGAGTAGTACTAGGATGGGTGACCCCCTGGGAAGTCCTCGTGTTGCACCCCCTTTTTGCCTCGTTTTGAAGTTTATTATTATCATTTTTTTCCCCTTTTTCTTTTTATTCTTTCGGCCTTGCAAAGGAGAATAATATTTTCTCTTTCGTCCGACTTCCCTCTCGCGCCTCACGAAAAGTTGGAGACGAGCGCGGGCCCACCAGGCAGTCGCGGCGGGACGGTTAGGGTCGAAATCGACGTGAAACGGCCGACGAGGGCTAGAAATTCGCCCACGGAGGGGAAATCCACGATGACCGAGAGGACGGCCTCGAATCGAGCCTCGCGTTGATATGCGGAGGCGCGCGTAACTCAAAACGGGCCGAAAGTTAGACCCGTTTGAATTCTGACCCTAATCTAGAGTGCGCGCCCTAGGTTGTGCATAAGTAAATTTATGAGCGGAATCATGTCGGGTGCGATCATACCAGCACTAATGCACCGGATCCCATCAGAACTCCGAAGTTAAGCGTGCTTGGGCGAGAGTAGTACTAGGATGGGTGACCCCCTGGGAAGTCCTTGTGTTGCACCCCCTTTTTGCCTCGTTTTGAAGTTTATTATTATCATTTTTTCCCCCCTTTTTCTTTTTATTCTTTCGGCCTTGCAAAGGAGAATAATATTTTCTCTTTTGTCCGACTTCCCTCTCGCGCCTCACGAAAAGTTGGAGACGAGCGCGGGCCCACCAGGCAGTCGCGGCGGGACGGTTAGGGTCGAAATCGACGTGAAACGGCCGACGAGGGCTAGAAATTCGCCCATGGAGGGGAAATCCACGATGACCGAGAGGACGGCCTCGAATCGAGCCTCGCGTTGATATGCGGAGGCGCGCGTAACTCAAAACGGGCCGAAAGTTAGACCCGTTTGAATTCTGACCCTAATCTAGAGTGCGCGCCCTAGGTTGTGCATAAGTAAATTTATGAGCGGAATGATGTCGGGTGCGATCATACCAGCACTAATGCACCGGATCCCATCAGAACTCCGAAGTTAAGCGTGCTTGGGCGAGAGTAGTTCTAGGATGGGTGACCCCCTGGGAAGTCCTCGTGTTGCACCCCCTTTTTGCCTCGTTTTGAAGTTTATTATTATCATTTTTTTCCCCCTTTTTCTTTTTATTCTTTCGGCCTTGCAAAGGAGAATAATATTTTCTCTTTTGTCCGACTTCCCTCTCGCGCCTCACGAAAAGTTGGAGACGAGCGCGGGCCCACCAGGCAGTCGCGGCGGGACGGTTAGGGTCGAAATCGACGTGAAACGGCCAACGAGGGCTAGAAATTCGCCCACGGAGGGGAAATTCACGATGACCGAGAGGACGGCCTCGAATCGAGCCTCGCGTTGATATGCGGAGGCGCGCGTAACTCAAAACGGGCCGAAAGTTAGACCCGTTTGAATTCTGACCCTAATCTAGAGTGCGCGCCCTAGGTTGTGCATAAGTAAATTTATGAGCGGAATCATATCGGGTGCGATCATACCAGCACTAATGCACCGGATCCCATCAGAACTCCGAAGTTAAGCGTGCTTGGGCGAGAGTAGTACTAGGATGGGTGACCCCCTGGTGTTGCACCCCCTTTTTGCCTCGTTTTGAAGTTTATTATTATCATTTTTTTCCCCCTTTTTCTTTTTATTCTTTCGGCCTTGCAAAGGAGAATAATATTTTCTCTTTTGTCCGACTTCCCTCTCGCGCCTCACGAAAAGTTGGAGACGAGCGCGGGCCCACCAGGCAGTCGCGGCGGGACGGTTAGGGTCGAAATCGACGTGAAACGGCCGACGAGGGCTAGAAATTCCCCCATGGAGGGGAAATCCACGATGACCGAGAGGACGGCCTCGAATCGAGCCTCGCGTTGATATGCGGAGGCGCGCGTAACTCAAAACGGGCCGAAAGTTAGACCCGTTTGAATTCTGACCCTAATCTAGAGTGCGCGCCCTAGGTTGTGCATAAGTAAATTTATGAGCGGAATCATGTCGGGTGCGATCATACCAGCACTAATGCACCGGATCCCATCAGAACTCCGAAGTTAAGCGTGCTTGGGCGAGAGTAGTACTAGGATGGGTGACCCCCTGGGAAGTCCTCGTGTTGCACCCCCTTTT